>JAKTZW010000420.1:0-28188 GCA_030579015.1 Zhuliangozyma blackwelliae | reverse complement strand
AATGGTGACATCAACCACATCGGAAACTGTAGAGGTGACATCTGTCCAGGATGGGGCAATTGTAGGGACGACGGTGGTAGGGCCCGGTTCACCCAACACAGTAGTGGCAGTCTCCGGGCCCGTGTTTTCGGTAGCCTCGGAGGCAGCAGGGACCGAGATAATAACAGCAGCGGCAATTGAGATGGTGGAGGCAAAGACAGCAACTTTTTGCATGGTGAAAGGAATGGATAGTTGTTTAATGACGAAAGTGGGAGGTGCTGGGACAACTCACCCTTTTTATAGTATTCTGAAGTGGGTCCCGAGGCGGCACACAAAAGGTAAGGGGGGAAACAACACCACAAGGTGTTGTCAAGCGGGGGGGTGGCATGCAATGGTGTGTTTACCTTTTTCAAGATTATTATTTGATGTTTCTGTATAGCCTCCCCCCCTAAAAGCAAGATCAAACCAAACCAGAACCAGAACCCACACCCGCAACAACTGTTTGGAATGCACACTACGTGGCTAGAACCAGTACCAGTCCCAATGTCCACCCGTGCTCATTTGTCCTTCTTATCCACTCATACAGAGAGTACTTGGCCCTGTGGTTGTCCCTTGGCTGCACCCTAAATATTTATGTGGTGTGGTGGGTGTGCGAAAAACCAGATGGTAAACACCCCCCCAGGAATGGTAAACACCCCCAAACATGCCCACCCCTTGAGAGGGGAAGATTTAGATCCACACACATGGCCTCGAGGAGGGGAGGTACTGTTTCCAGGAAGGGGTACTGTTTCCGCGTTACCTATACACCTACAACTAATCATGCTGTTCCTGCTGCATCAAGTCCTCCACCAACCCGCACACGCGCTCAATGTCTTCGCGTTGCTGCTGCAGTATAGCCTGCTTGGTCACAAATGCCTTGTTTACAACCTCGTATACCGCCTCGAGGCTCTTGTAGTAGTGTATCACCAACAAAAACTTTCGTTCGCCAATGGCCGTGGCGGAAATATCTGGATCATCGATACCATCCAAGTCGTCCATAGCCTTGTCCAACACTTCGAGTTCCATCGTCCGCGGAAGAACAAAAGAGTCGGCTTCATGATGCTTGTTATACTCCTCAACCAATGTAACAATCAAAGTGTGGTACAACTTGGTCTTGGCCAAGAGGGAGGCCAACTCGTCTCGCCTCCACTGTTCAAACTCCTCGTTGACCTTGACCTGGATGTTTGGGAAAACCGAGAGAAAGGACAACAACACGTCTTTCCAGATATTCTCAAAGTTGTAGCCCAACTGTACAAGCCAGCGGGGCTCGTGGCTCAAAATCAACTGGTAGTCCCACGTCCGTTGCACGCACACTCTAAGAATCTCATCCTCCAAAGCGCCAAATCCGCCACGAACCATCTCTCTCACGCCGCCGCCGTGTCGGATTATGGCCATCGCCGCCTGCATCGCGGGTGGTAGTGCGCGAATGTCTTCTTCGTGGTTTAGGAACCTTTGAAGACGGTTGCGGCCGGTAAAGAATACCACGTAGAAAAGAAACAAAACAAGGACACCCAAGCTATATTTGACCCAGTGTGCTTCGACGTGTCTGTTGGGAAACAACCCCACCATGTAGAGAAACACGCCACATTTGAGCGCAAAGACTATGAAGCTGGTGCCCGAATTCATCAACCTGGCCACCATATCCTCTTCGTCGGCAAGCTCCGCCTCCTCTGCTGCTTCCTCTGCCACTTCCTCTGGAGGAGGAGGAGGACGAACTGGCACAGGGTCGGCGTCAATGGTCCGTGCATGTGTACGTGTAGGCTGCACGCGTCCCAGCTCATACCGCAAAACTTTAACCATCTGCAACAAAGACCTTCCCAGCGGCAGCTTAAACACTAAATTGAGCCGGGCGAGCCCCGACGGGCTGAGCAACAAGTATGGCTGGTGCAGCCCGTCGCCATCAACAACAATACACTGCGACGTGTTCAACACAACCGTCTTGATTTCGTCATCCACCTTCAACTCGAGCTCGTACACGGACAACGACAAATCAGACTGGTTCACCACCTTCTCGGTCCCGCTGGCATTGCCGATAGTTTCATACGCACAACCACTCATCCGCCACGTGTCGCCATCCTCTGCTGCTATCTTTATCCTTGCCGGCTCAATGGGGGCTATACGGCGCGAGATCGAGTCACTGGACAACACTGTCGATGTTGCAGACAGGACACCAGAGCTCTCGCCAGCTAGGGTGGATGATGATTCGGCCTCGTACGTGGTCAGACTGGGAAGAAACTCAAACCTGTCTTCTGACTGCAAGTCGCGCCAGAAACTCCGGCTTAGAATGCCGCCTCGGCCGTTCATGTGCGGTGAGATGGACACGTCGATTCGAACCACATGGTTCTGTTCCTCCAACCTCTGGTCGGTTAGCTTGAGCGCATGGAAAACCGTGTCGCGATTCACCGACTGGGTATTGTACAATGTCTCCCCGTGCACGAGCTCGACCTGGTCGAAAAACGTCCTCGTCACCGAACCCTCGTCAATGCGGCGTATTATCGCCTCCTTCAATTGATGCACCGTGGTGGTTTTGTCAATCTCAAACATGCGGCGCTCACCTTGCAATCGGGGTATCGTTGACGACACAAGCAAGTGGAAACGGTTATGGATGATGGCACTAGCCTGAAACCTGACGGGCTGGCGCGGGGTGACATCCAACCTCAATACTTGTGCAAGCGTGCTTTCGTCGCCAAATGCTTGTAGATCTGGCAAGAGCTGCAAGCGCACGTTGTTTCTAGTGGGGTGCTCGCAGATTCTCTTGTGGTCGGTCACAACATACTCCTTCAAGGTGCCAATAGTGCAGTGCAAGCTCTCACGAACGGTGATCTTTCGTTCCTGTCCGCTGGCGTCAACCCATTGTAGGACGACATCAAATAGTGTTGGCAATGGCGGCGCGTGGGGTATACGGGCACCGTGATCAATAACAAGATGCCATTGGTCGTCTGATCCAGCAGTTGTCGACGATACCGTTTGCGAGTCCAAGCAGGGTTGGTCTCCGTATTTGATAGTTTGCATGGAGGGATGAATCGAGGTATCGGTTGAGTTGATCCATATGGACTCTTTGATGTCGCCAATTGTAGTGTTGGCATTGACATTTAGGGTATACACCCTACTGCCAAAAGCCACGCTTTGGTCATGGCAGTTTTCCTCTTGGACGTGTAACGCCACCTCAAATGAGCCACTCATGGTTGTTGATGACACCTGAACCAATCTCGCGGTTCTTGTGTTTTACAAATTTCGGTACACAAAGGAATGGAGCACGTGATTGCGCTTATGGTTTTTTTTTTTACATACATGTATACAACATATATATATGCGTGTGTGTATGTGTGTGTGTGTGTGTGTGTGTGTGTGTGTGTGTGTATTTGTATGTGTGTATGTGAATAGTATACTATATACATGGTGGATGAGAGAAAGAGGAAGAACAAGGAAGGCTGTCTATGTTGCGATAGCATGGTATCTCTTGCCTCTGAATCCAAAGATCTTGTTGTTCAAGTTAAAAGTCTCGGTGGGGTTGGTGTCCACAAGCTCCAACTTTGTACAGCCAAACCTATTATCGGTCTTGTCCATTAAAATGTCCAACTCGTCACTCAACTCGTGGGTCATCAAGTAGTCATACTCCTTGTCAATATCCTTTTGGTGGTAACCGGTGACGTAGATTGCACATTTGGATTCCAACAACCCCTTTAATGATTTGTCCCAGTGCATCTTGTCGGCGGTTTTGAACCCCGGGTGGAATACGAAAAACACGTCCAAGTAGGGGTCAAAGGGGAACAAGTCTCCCTGGTCGTAAAGCTCGTTGAAGTAGCGGGTGTGGTAGTGCATGGTGATTTGATCATCCACACGCTGCACCAACGGTCTGCCGTGTGGCACGTTGGTTGGGCCAAACGTGCGGGTTTCCTTGTCAAAAAAAGCTTCTGGGCCAATCAAGTGGATCTCAAACTTGGAGAGCGGAAACAAGTAGCCAAACTGCTTCCACACGTACCCGGGCAACATCGACTCCATCTTGGCGCCAATGATGAATATTCTCATGGGACGCTCCTTGAACGACACTGCGCCCTCTGCTTGTTTGACGTATGGCGGATACAACGAGTAGTGCAACGCAGCCAACGACTTTGCGCCCTCCAAGGTGGTGGGGCCTTTGGGCGCCAACTGGTATGGCGAGTATTTGTTCAACACGGCGGCAATTGTGATTGGGTACGTCAAGACCTTGCTTGCAGCTGCCAAGTTGAACTCGTCATTCATGGGGGCAAAGTCCCTGGTGTAAAAGAACGAATCCCAGTCCCCGAGGTTCACGGTAAAGTCACGTCCTTGCTCGCCAGGAAAGGCAAACTCTTCAAATTGTCTTCCGCTTCGGATATCGTGCTCGTAAAGGTTCACCACTCGCAATTTCTCATACTTTTTGTTGGCGTGGTAGTCAACGTCGTTCTCCCATGCCACGGCGTCGTGGTGGGTGGGAATACCCGAGTACGGACATACAAAGTTGACCAGTTTGTGCGTCACTGGACACTGAGCCTTGGCTCTGATTTCGGCAGCACGGGTGCGGATATCCTCGTATGGCGACTCGTCCCAGGAATACAATACCCTCTCCTTTTCGGCCTTTTTTTGGGGGCTATCCAATCCAAGCATCTTCCAAAAAAACGACATTTGTCGGTGTTGCTGTAGATGGAAAGCGCTCCGTTGTGACAAGGGTCTAACATAACGAGCGGCAGACATGGTCAGCGGTACAAGATTTGGTTGTTGTTGTTGTGGTGGTGGTGATGATGGTGTAAAGCTACAAAAGAAAACGGTGCCTGTGCCCTGTAACTGCTGTTGTTGTTGTTGGTGGTGGTGGTGGTGATGGATAATCTCTGCTGATCAAAAACTTTTCACGGCTGGGAAATTTTTCTGGTGTCACAGAGTCCATGTGGTTGCGGGTACACGCATTTCTCTACATTGGCGATATAAAATTATAATTCGTCATGAACTGGTGGATGCTGGTCCTCGGGAGCATGCTGGAGGACCTGCTGAGTCTGGGGGGTATTGTGCGGAGTAGGCTGTGGTGCATGTTGCTCCTGCTGTTCATCCTGCTCTTCCTGTTTCTGGTCCACCTCCTGCTGTTGATTCTGCTCTTCCTTTTCCTCCTCCTGTTCTCGTTCCTCCTCCTGCTCCTCCACCACCTCCTGCTCCTCCTGCAAACTTTGAAGCAACTCTACCAAGCTCTCCAATCCAGCATTGTCTACCCCATCTCCAACAATCTCTATCTCCATCTCGCCCGTGGTCTCGCCCTTCAACCCCTCCGCTGGGGTCACCACTGTGACAGTAACAGTCTCCACCACGGGATCCGCCTGTTTCTTGGCGCCATCGGGCCGTTCGAAAAACTCAAAGTTCCACTGATTGTTTGGAGCAAGAAACTGGCCAATCTCCACCTTTTCACCATCCAGGTCCACCATCCTTATAGGATCCACCAGCACCACGTTAAGCTTGGCCTCCAGAGTGGTGCCGTCACGGTAAAAGCGGTAGAGCCCCATAAAGTTGCCAAACAAATCATAGAGCTCATACCACACCCTAAACGTGTCTGACCACTGCAAAGGTAGCACCCCAACCTCTTTGACCACCAACGGCGATGGCAACCGGTGCAACGTCGAAAAGAAGGCCCGGCCAAATATCGCGTCGATATCCTTTTGCTGCAGCCCCGCGTAAATAAAAACCAGCCGCTGGTTCCAATACGGGTTGGCGGTGTTGAGCTTCTGCTTTCGGGCGGCATAGAAAAAGCTACTGCCCACCGGCGTGAGGGTGTACTCATTCAAGTCGATTCTGAACGCCTCTTTTGTGGGGAACAACGTGTCCGTGAGTGGAATCTCGGGTGCGTATTGGAAAAAGTCATCATACGTGACATTCGCCGTAGAGTTGCTCCCGCTGTCTATGCTCTTGCAGGTGATATCGGCAACACTGTCGTGGATGATGTTTTTTCGAAACTCCTCGATGCTGCAAAGACCAGGAACACTCACAATCATCTGATACTGGCACGTCTTGATCTCTTGGACGTCCAACACGCCAAGGTTATTGGTCCCGTCACATTTGTATACAATGTCAATTGTTCGTGGCTGCATCGTCAAGTCGCAGATCTCGCCGTTCAGAATGGTGTGCTTGATAAACTTTTGGGTGTTTGTTTGCGACTCGGAATCAAAAATGCTGTACTCGCCTTCGAATATGGTAAACTCCTTGGCGTCAAGCGGCTTGACCTTCTTCACCTGGTTGCCAATCTTGATCTTTTTGTTGTACTTTTCGCTGCCGGGGAAACGGCCAAGAGTATAAACGTGTTCCGGGAAGTGGGGCTTGTGCACGCCGCTTAGATAGCTCTCCAAGTCTTCGTGGAACTGGATGACCTTGTCGCCAAAACAGTACCCCACCGTCCAGTACCCCATCAATCCAAATGAGTATGTGCAGTTGCTCCCGCGGAAACTGTCTTGAATCAATGCCACTGCCCTCTTTATCAACTCGGGCGTCGATGTCGATGACTCGGGGATTGTTATATTCACGTCTCTTGCTTCCGGAATATGGCATAGGTACTGCCCTTGGCTGGTGCGCATGATTTCAAACTGTCCCTTGTCGTGGATCTCGTTGTTGAGGCCAACCAAGGATTGAGCAACTCCTATTGGAACGTTGCTATCTTCAAACACAATCCTGTTTTTTGCTTTCTGCAAGCCAGGATTGGCACACACAAGCAGAAAGCATGATAATGAGTGTAGTAGTATTGTCTGTAGCCTCATTGGGGTGGGTTAACTTGTTGTCTTGCACTGGAAAGAAGATTACGTGTAGCAGCGAAAAATCAAGGGGAGTGGGACTGGGACTGGGACCCGGTTGGGGATCCACCAAAGAAAAAACAAACATGGCACATACAAGGATATAGCCCTACAAACAGAACGTACACTGGAAAGCTTCATTCATGTCCACTAGCTCACTTGAGACACCGCCGCCCGAGGCCAGTGCCGTGCCGGCATTGTCGACTCCCCATTTGAACGGCAGCCAGGGCACGACCGCCGCCGCTGCCGCCGATGACGACGCACACACAACTGCCACCGACGGCACCAAGCTGCAGCCATCCGTGTTTGATATCGCTCAGGAAATGAACGAAAAGCTAAAGGATGCTATGGCCTTGGTAGAAAAGAGCGATAAAGAGATAAACAATAGAATCGACAATGCGTTGAAGCGAGTGGGTAAATTGAACAGCTTGAAAAGGGAGGAAGCATGACACACATTAGAATATTCGGGAACGTTGTATATAGTTTGGGTAGTACGAGTTTTAACGACAAGTGAAACCAGCCCCCAAGCGTATGCTTGTATCTATGACTACTGCCGCTGTTTTTTTGTTTCTTAGTTCTTTTCGTTTGTTTGTTCTTGTCGTTTGTTTGTCTTTTTTGTGGTATATTGGGCAAGACAATTTGGTGATGGGAAAAAAAAGTAGGTACAACAACATCACATCACCAAAACCACCATCTATGGCGTCACAAAAGAGGTCAAAGAACCAGCTAAGGCGAGAAAAGTCGAAGCAGCGAAAGCTCGAAAAGCCAAGGAATGATGAGGCGGTGGAACCACAGAAGCTGAAAATTGAGCCACCAGTACAGGTGGCTGAACCGCCAAAATCAGAGAATGAATCACCATCGAACGGTCAGGAAACCTTGCCAAGCAACGACATTGCTACAGACCCACTATTCCAGCACTTTCAATCTGTGTTTACCAAGTTTTCCCACCGCAAAGATACACTGCTGCAACCTCAGGAACAGCGAGTTGTCAAATCCGAGGAGGTCTACTATAGCGATGACTCCGCTGCATCTCTGTCGGATCTGGATCTGGAGCATGACAATGAGCACCAAAACGGGCTGGCGGGGCAGAAATTGTCCAAGCGACAACTTCGTTTGCAAAACAAAGTTCCTTTATCCCGACTCAAAGCGTCCACGCGCCTACCGCAGGTTGTCGAATGGTACGACGTCGATGCCAAAGACCCATACTTGTTGGTGTATCTCAAGTCACAGCCTAATGTTGTCCCGGTGCCGTCGCACTGGAGCTCCAAACGAGATTATTTATCGTCCAAGCGAGGTATTGAGAAAATGCCGTTTGAGCTACCCCAGTATATCAAAGACACTGGGATTTCCGAGATGAGAAGCACCGACGAGAGGTCGTTGCGGCAGCAGCAGCGAGAAAAGGTGCAGCCCAAAATGGGCAAGTTGGACATTGACTATGAAAAGCTATACAATGCGTTTTTCAAGCACCAGTCCAAGCCGGCGTTGTACAAGTTTGGCGAAGTGTTTGAAGAGGGGAAGGAAAATGGCGACGGCAAGGAGGTGGTGAATGTGCGCCCCGGGGTTGTATCGCCCGAGTTGAGAAGTGCATTGGGTATGCCTGCCAACGACACCACAATCGCGCCACCCTGGATCATTCTTATGAAAGATATTGGCAAGCCACCGGCGTATGAAGCGTTGGCGATCCCGGGACTCGATGGTGAGTATGTCAATACCGGGTACAAGGATAGGAGCAGCCAAGTTGAAAGGGAGCCGCGCTGGGGAAGGTTGAGAAATGTTGTTGAAAGCGAGGAAGAGGAAGAGAGTGAGGGTGAGAGGGGTGAGGATGAAGAGGAGGAGGATGAGGAGGGTGATGAGGCTGAGGGTGAAGATGAAGAGAAGGAGGGTGAAGATGAAGAAGGGGATGAGAAAGAGGAGGCACCCGAACCTGTTGAGGCTTCAAAAGGCAAACCCTCCCTGGCGCCACTAACCTCGGAAGATGAAGGAGGCAAGTTCTTGTACAAAATCTTGACAGAAAAGTCATCCGTTCGAGCAGAAACATTTATGGGGACGGACCACAAGTACTATGACCTCAACGGCAGTACCAACAAGTCAACAAAAGCCAGCGAAAAGGGGGAGGAAGAAACGGGGTTCAAGTTCTAAAATGTTATATAGTCTAGTGGGTTCAAATAATGAACAATATCCGAATCAAGCTCTTCAAACAACTTTTCAAGACTGGCGTGCGGGTCGGACCACGGACTGCGACCGGGAGGTTCCTGCGTGCTCAGGGTATCCTTCGGCAACTCCAAGTTTTCAATCTCGCGTCCTTCGCTCTGGATAATCATTTTCACAACGTCTGGGTTGGACCCGCCCGTGTATGCGCGAGACATTTTCATCCACTTTTCAATCTTGGTCAAAACCACTTGCATTTGCGAGCACACCACCAAGTTGTACTTTTCGAGATTATCGTTGATGATCCGAGACGTTTTGGCAAACCCGGCCTCGACGTTGATGGCGGTGAGGCTAAAGCGCCGCAGCTTCAAAACGAGACGGAGTCGAATAAGAAGAACCAAGGCATGCAAGGGCCGGTAGTACATCATTGTGGGGTAGTTTAGTGTCTTGTCGTTCAATACAACAAAGCTGTCAATGAGCCTCTCGCACAACCCAGCCAATTTGGTAACCCCGTGCATAAAGAGGTCCCGGTCGCCCTGCTGAAAGGGAATCGCTCTCTGCACGGCGTCCAGCCGGTGCAAGGCAATGTTGACAAACGTGTCGTAAATGACAACTAGGAAATGGTAGTACTGGACATGAAACACAAAGCTCTCAACCGAGTCCTTCACAAGCCCGCTTTGCTCCACCATGCGGGTGAGTTTCCTCTCAAACGCATTTAGTCCCTGACTCATGTGCACCAAGGGCAAGCCCTCTTCCTTGCTCTGTTTCAAAAACTCCAAAATCTCGTGCGCCAGCTGGATCGCCGCGGCAAAGGAGCACAAGTAACAGTCTTCAAACGTCGGTAGCCCCTCGCCCGGCCGGTGCTGCATCAATAGTTCAACCGCCTGCTGGTGGTTCGAGCTCCATTGCACGAGCTTGAACCGGCGTAGTGAAATCTCCAACGACGCGCCGTCGCAGTACCCGGCAATCAATGCCCGCAAATTATTCCGCAACTCTGAACCATCGCTCAAATCACCGTCGCCAATCTTTTTTGGCATCTCGTCTAATCCCATGCACACGCCTATATTGAACGCAGTCAAACAGCTCAACTGGTTTCGATAGTGGCCATGCTTGACTGGGGGGAGACACCACGAAGACAATATTAGGCATGCATAGATCAACTGGATGTTGAAGCCGCTGCACTCAACATAAACACGATGGGCCATAAAGGTGTACAAGTAGTGCGAAAGGGTCTGGTATAGTTTCTCGTTGGTGCCGCGGTGGTTGACGTCATTGTAGCTCAAAGCAGTCACCGACATACAGGCAATCAACAAGAGCGGGTGCGCCTCGATCATGGCATCAAACGTGCAAAGCGCCTTGGGGAGCGAAATGATGGGGTAGTAGGGAGCCACTTTTCTAAGGAAAAAGTCAAACCTTGCCCTGGCCTCCTCGAGCGAGAGGAAACGGTGGGTGTGGATCAACTCGTGGGCTAGGTTGAGATGGAAGGGGATGTTTGGGTATGGGTCTTGGTGCCTGCTCTCTTGTATGGTTTCTAGACTACTGCTCTCTTGTACATCTTGTTGGTTCTCCTGTCCCTCGCGCCGGTTCTCCAACCGGCTGATGGCCTCCTTCAAGTTGGCCAAGACTAGGCTAGTATCGACATCGTCGTGGTCCTTGTACTTGTCGCTGTTCAAAACGGTCAACGCTTTTTCAGATAGCACCACCAACTCAGATCTCTTTACATTCTCTTTTCGTTTCTTCTGTTTGGCAAATTTAGCCGTGGGATCTTCGTCAAACGAGCACTCGATACCGGTGGCTGAGCATCGCGTGCAAGACGCGCTATCGGGGTCTTCGAACGAGCACTTGATCTTGAGTCGTCGACACCTCGCACATGCCCGCAACTGTCGCCATCGAGAGGAAAAGTCGGTCATCGTTGGGTGTGTGTGTGTGTGTGTGTGTATGTGTGTGTGAGGAAATGTCTATGGTGTCACTGTGGAGCACCTTTTTGTTCCAAAAGTTTGGCACATGAAATTTCGGATAATAAAATATTCAGGTTTTTTGTTTTTCCTTTTTCTTCAAAACAATACATGTTATATTACTATGCAGATATGAAATGAAACAACAATAACAACAACAACCACGCCGTCGCCGTCGCCGTCACCGTCACCGGTTCCGGTTCCGGTCCCGTTCTTTTGGTTTGTTTTCTTTTTAAAAATTGATATCGGGCTTGTTGTCAATGAGCTTGTCTATCTTGGCGCCAAACGAACTCACACACTTGGCCATGGTGGGCGACGATCTGGAAATCGCATCTGTAAAGTAAAAGTTTTCGATTGGGTTCTTGAATGGCTGGCCGGTGATCTTGGCCAACTTGTTTCTGTTTACCAAGTCGTTGAACCCAATGGCTGCAATGTCCTGCGACACCGGTTCAATGACATCGTGCCTCACCAAATGGGGAGCAATCTCGCCCATCCTCATTCTCAACGACACAATGTCGTCGTATGGCAAAGCGGCGTTCAAGTACTCAGACACGGCCCTGATGATTTTCCAGTCTTCACGAGCGGCGCCAGGAGGGTTTGTGGCGGCTCTAGTGACTTGTGTTCTGCCCTCGGTGTTGACATATGTGGCAGATTTTTCCGTGTACGCCGAACCGGGCAAGATGACGTCGGCAAATGACGCACCAATGTCACCGTGGTGGCCCTGGTACACGACAAAGGCATCTTTGGGAACCTCGCTGTTTGTTATTTCGTCGGCGCCGAGCAAGTAGAGGAATTTCGGCGTGGTGGCGTCTTCGGAGTTGAACCCAAGGTCCAAGGCAGCAGCTCTGGAGGCTTCGCGGTGCAACAAATTGACCCCGTTCCATTCGGCAGTGTTGAAGTTGGCATTCTTGGAAGCAAATTCGCCCACAAGTTTGTACACGGCTTCAGCATCGGGCGACTCGGCAACGCCAGACCCAACAATGATCAATGGGTTCTTGGCTGCAGCCAACTTCTTTCCGGTCTCGCCCTTCAATGCCGCCTCCAAGGCGTTGGCGTCGGCACCCAAGTTTGGAGCGTCAAAAGTAGAGTCAAATTCTTGGCCCACAGAGTAGATTTCCAAGGGCGAGTTCAACCATCTCTTTCTGATTCTCGTGTTCAATACCGCGGCTTCGTGTCTGGGGTTGGTGCCAACCAACAAGATCTGGTCAACAGTGTCGATACCATCAATGGTGGAGTTGAAGATGTAGTTGGATCTGATATCCAAGCCGTGTGCGCCGAGGCCCTGCTTAACGTCGGTGGTGACGTTTTCCGACCCCAACTTGTTGACCAAATCCTTCAAAGCGGTCAACGACTCGGCATCGACAAGAGCGCCGGCAACGGCCTTCAACTGGCCGTCTTGGGGCTGGACCTTGGCGTATGCGGCCGCAATTGTCGACAATGCTTCGTCCCAGGTGGACGTTTCAAACCGGTCGCCCTTTCTGATCAAGGGCTGGGTCAAACGCTGCGTCTTTAACCCGTCGCAGGCAAATCTCGTCTTGTCAGAGATCCAGTCCTCATTCACGTCGTCGTTGTTCCGGGGCAACACCCTCATCACCTCAATTCCTCTGGCGTCAACCCTGATACTGGACCCCACGGCGTCCATCACGTCAATCGTTTCGGTCCGCTTCAACTCCCAGGGCCGGGCTCTGAACGCGTACGGCTTTGATGTCAAAGCGCCAACGGGACACAAGTCAATGATGTTGCCCGACATTTCGGAGTTGATGTTTCTCTCAATGTAGGTGCCGATTTGCATGTCGTTACCCCTACCGGCAGTCCCAAACTCGGGCGCGCCAGCAACGTCATTCATAAATCTGACACACCTCGTGCAGTGGATACATCTGTTCATGGACGTCTTGACCAATGGGCCAATGGCCTTGTTCTCGACCGCCCTCTTGCCAACCAACTCCTTGAACCTGCCTCTATCGGAGCCGTATCTTTGCGACTGTTCTTGCAAGTCACACTCACCACCCTGGTCGCACACGGGGCAATCCAAGGGGTGGTTTTCCAACAACATTTCCGTGACACCCTCTCTGGCCTTTTTGATCCTCTCCGAGTCGGTGTGCACAACCATACCGTTCAGCACCGGCATGGCGCATGAGGCAATCAACTTGGGCATCCTTTCAACGTCAACGAGACACATACGGCAGTTACCAGCAATGGCCAACTTGTCGTGGTAGCAGTATCTGGGGATTGTGACGCCAGCCAATTCAGCGGCTTGGATGATGGAGGAGCCGGCCTCGATGGCCACCTTTCTGCCATCAACGGTGACCTCCACCTCGGCCAATCTCTTTGAGGAAGCGGATATGTAGCGTCTTGACGATCTTAATATATGTGACCTGACTGCATGCATGGTGTGGTAGTGTTGGTAGAAGTGGTGGTGGTAGCGATGGTAGCGACGGTAGTGGTGGTGGTGGTAAAGTCAAGTGGTTGTTAGAATAGAGCAGTTGTGCTTTGGTTCAAAAGACTTTCCCACTTTCTTGGTCAAAGCTCCAATTGGCTTCAAAGAGATGAAAAAAAAAAAAAAGCTATGGGTAAACAGGGCAGTTTCTGTGCAGTACGTTTACAATTACATTTATCTGATTCGCTGGAGAAAATGTTTGCCGCTTGGTGGAGAAGCACGTGATCTGGGACGACTGGTGGTTATTAGCTACTGGGCTACTGGCAGGCTGCCACCACCACCAGCACCACCAGCACCGTCGCCGCTGTCCTTGCCGTCGCCGCCAACTACAAGCATCAACACCAAGGGCACCACGAGGTATATCCAGTTCTTCTGCACCCACGATCGGTTGTCAATCTCCACCTCCACCTCCTCTTCAACCTCCTGCTTGTGTTCGTTTCCGTCTTCATCCTTCACAATAACAACCCTCTTTTGCACCACCTTTTCAACAGCAGGGCCACCTCCGTCTTCCTTCTGTTTCCGCAACAGTGGGATCTCGAGGTTGGGGGACGGTGCTGTAATCACCGGGTGTTTACGCACGACTGGTGCCGCCAACGTGTGGTCAAATGATATCGACAAGTGGCTGGCTTTTCCCTGGTTGTTTAAAAACAAATGAAACACGGCTGTGCTCAAATTCCCCTTGCTATAACTAAAACAGTCGTGGTTGGGAAGGTCGTTGGTGCCAATACAGTACGGTGTTGGCAAGAATGTGTCCATTAGGTACACCGCCTCGTTGTCAATGAACCCAATTGATTCGGACGACGCCGTATCGTCAACTGGTCGAGCATAAAGGTTGATCCTCGCTGCTGATGCAATGGACACGAGTAGTAGGAGTAGTAGTGATGCGATGGACGGCATTTCGGGTTGGGTTGGGTTGTCAGCAAACTCGTTTTGTTTTGTTGTTTTGTTTTTTTGTTTTGTTTTTTTTTTGTTTTCCCTCTTTTCCAGCTTCCCTCCCATCCCATGCTACTACTGCTACAACACACGCGACGATTAACGGTTTCTGCGATCCAGGACGCTCAGCAATATCTCACACACTGCTTGGCCAACGGCATAAACACAAGCTCGACGGTGTTTAGGGGAACGTTGTATGAGTTGCACGTGAAATCGTTTCTTGAAAACAACCTCGAGTGCTATGATCTCATCAAAAGCGGCGGTGCCTTTGACAATGGGGTGGATATAGTAGGCAAGTGGAACTTGCAGGCGTTTTACGATAGGGCGAACCTTAACCTGGAAGGTGGCGGAAAGATAAGCAGCAGATCGATTTTGCGCTCGGCAGGGGCAACTGTTGCAGCAGGGGCAGCAACAGCACCCAAAAAGCCATTGTCCCTCCAACACGGTATCCACGTCCTTGTCCAGTGCAAAAACACCAAGGTGCGGGTCAATGCAAGCGTGATTAGAGAACTATCGGGGGTGCTTGACTACCACAAGTTGAACAAGAGGTCTACTTTTATGTTTATTGTCACGCCGCACCCGTTGACCCAACAAGCAGTGGCCCAGCTCGACACTTCCAAGTTTGGCATCATCAATCTCCTGGTGGCGCCGCTCCTTTGTCAAGACGACAAGAGCAATCTATCCACATACTCTGGGGGAGAGCTCAAGTCGTTTTACCTCAACCATGCCGCGCGGAATCTACTCTCGGGCCTACAGCTAGAGCAACAGATGCAATGTATCAGAAAATAAAATTGAGGAAACTATCTGAGCTATGTAGAGGGGGGGGTATAAATTGGTTTAAAAAAGTCAGAATTGTATAATCAGAACCAGATGTCGTAGGACAATTATTGGACGATTGTGGTTGTGACTGGGGCCCCGTATTGTGTGTGTATAAAGGTTCTCGTGGTAACCATTTGGTACCAGGTAGTTTTGGTGGTGAGTGTTGTTGGAGCCCATACGTAGTGGGTGAGTGTTTTGCCTGAGGTGGTTGTGGCCAAGAGGGTACTGGTGCTCTCCTGTTCAGTTGCACCTGTTGCTGAGTCCACTTGTGAGGAGGATGTAGATTCTTCTGGGCCAGGGGATGACAAAGGCGTTGATGTCAGCTTGTTTTCGGTCTTGGCCGACGTCGATGCCTCTGCTGGAGTGGTGGATGAAGCAAGAGTAGAAACAGATTCTGATGTGGCACCGCTGGAGGATGCCAGGGAGGTGGATGAGACCAAGTCCAGGGAGGTGGTTTCCGAAAGTGTGGACGATTCAACTTGAGAAGCCTTGGATGACTCTGTGATTTCAGAAGAACTCGTTCCAGTAGAACTTGCTTCAGTAGCTTCAGTAGAACTTGCTTCAGTAGCTTCATTGGAGCTTACTTCAGTAGCTTCAGTAGAACTAGCTTCTGATGAGCTGGAACTCGCTTGGCTAGAACTTGCTGTGCTGGAACTTACTTTAGTGGAGCTTGCTTCAGTAGAGCTTGCCTTAGTAGCTTCACTGGAACTTGCTTCAGTAGAGCTTGATTCAGTAGAATCTTCTTTACTAGATGCTTCTGATGCGCTGGAACTGGCTTTTGAAGTAGTTGAAGATGAGCCGGCTGGTGTGGAGCTTTCAGCTGGCGTAGTAACATCAACAGACTCCGATGAGCTACTTGCCACAGACGAACTGGATGTAACCTCATCATCAAGCAAACTACTCACTGATGAAGAAGTCAAGGAAGTGGTGGTGCTGCTGGTAGTGGAAGTTGCGCTGGTGCTGGTGGTGGTGGTGGAAGTTGCGCTGGTGCTGGTTGACGATGGCAAAGGCTGTCCATCCACAATCTCCTTCATCTTTTCAGCAAAGTTTCCCTCAGAGTCTGAGTTGGCCCATGCCTGCGAAGCATCCCAGATGGAAATGCCGCCAAAGTAAGGGCTGCCCAAAATGCCGTCGTCCAAGTTTTTGGCAACCACACTAGAGTCAACATATCCCGAGCCGGCTGCCGAGGGGGCGCCAGGAACACCGACGTACAACTTGACGTTCTTGTTGGGTGAAACGTTTTCAGCATAGTCAACCCAAGTATCCCAGTTAAACCAGGTGGTGCCCAAATTGCAATAATTGTTGTAAAACTGGATAAAGACAAAATCAATGTCGCTCTTGGCAAGCAAGTCGCCCACTGACGCATCCGGGTATGGACACTGTGGCGCGGCACCGAGGTAGTACTTTTTGGATGAGTCGGTGGCAAAGATTGTTCTCAACTCGTTGGCCAGGGCGGCGTATCCAACATCCCTTCCGCTCTCAATATCATAGTCAAACCCGTCGAGGACGGCATCGAGGAATGGACGCTGGGAGGGGGTAAGGGTATCGGAGTTGCCAAACAAATCCCACAACGTGTGGGCAAAGTCGACACCGGCCTGGTCGTCCTGCAATGAGTAGCTGCCGGAAGCACCGCCCAACGAGAGCAACACAAGCTTTCCCTTGCTCTGACAATACTTGATGTCTTGGGCAATGTTGGGGCACTGCAAGATACCCTCTGGGGTATAGGTTCCCTCACAGGCGTTGGCAAAGTTTAACTGGATGGGGTTGGGGAAAACGTGCATAAAGGAAAGAATGACAATGTCGGCGGCCTCAGAGTCACAGTAGTAAGACAATCTCTGTTGGTTGCCTCCTGAGTTTTGTCCCCAGTAGATGGCGACATTGTTGTTGTTCTGGGCGTTGAATGCAAAAGCCGGGAGAGCAATTGCCAATAGGTATAGGACCTGAAATAACATTTGGATTAGTTGGGGCCAATATAGGTTCGGTGCGTGGGTGGGTGCTTATAAATGAGTGAATAACGCTAGGTGTGAAGGCGGGTTGCAGTTGGTAAGCAGCGGGGGAGGAAGAGGTAGAAAAGCAACGAGTGTGGTGAAAAGGAGTGTGGTGAAAAGGAGTGTGGGTGGAATAATAAAATCTGAGCTGATTATTATCTGATCAAATACACAGCTAGCAAACATGGGTGACTTTATATATGGCGATAAAGCCCCAAGCAACAAAATGGCGGCCTCATCAGTCGTTGCAAAGCTATCCACTAGGGATGGCCCAATTGAGCACATTTCTCGAACAAACGGGAAACATACGAATCATGGGTAGGGGCCCAGAACCTGTCACTAAACCTTATATCTCATATGCTGGCTGGTATTTCGGACTTTTCGTTACAACTAATGGTTTTAGTTGTGGGATGAATATGCATTTTCAGATACAAGGACCAGCCATGCATCCTCATGTAGACGAGGAAAAAAAAAATAATTTTTTCGAGGCTGCGAAAATGGTACGTTAGATGCCATGGCACACGGACTTGGCGTTGACAGTGGGCACTGGACAGGGGAATATGAAATGCGATGAAACAAGGCGTGGTTTTAGGTAGTTGACGGCTTTTGATTCCAATTACGTTGGCTCTGTGACGTGAATGATTCCGAAGGATATTGGCCACCAGAAAGCGTTTTAGCGTAAAGTACTGGGTGGCTACTTATTTTGGTGGTATTTTTTTTTCTCGGATATCCTCCACCCTTTTCTCCATTTCCTCCTTCCCCCCCCTTCCCTAATATGTTTCCTTTTCTTAATTAAAGCGGAAATGCATTATTACCTTGGCTTTTGTGCTCTTCACAAATGCAACCATGGTGTCTTGTACGAGGAAGGTCATTTGTTGTCTTGTACAAGAAAAAAAAAAAAGCCATGTTAAACTGTTGCTAAATACAAGGTCGTGCGATGCCCAGATTGTTTCGGGAAGGTAAAGCCAGCAATGGTGGTACACCCGGGGAATAGTACAATACCTGATGGTGGGTGGGGTGGGGGAAGGGGATGTACCGGAAGTTGTGAATTACAATAGACCTAGTGGCTTTTTTCTCGTCTTGGCAACATTGGCAACATATAGGAGGCCCCTTTTAGTCCATTTGGTTTTCTTCGTGATTATCCTGGGGTATACGACTTTCTTGTCCCACAAGGGTGACAAGAGGCCACTGTGTCATCAAAGTACCTTTGTGTGTTGAAGAAAAAGGCAAGCAGGGTTTCATCAACCCACTCTTTCTTGGTTTGAACGGTGGGGGACCTGGCTGGTTGACCTTGCCTATTGGTAAAAAACAAAAATTTGTAACCTACCAACTTTGAACTGTGGAGGCCACACTTTTAGTTCGGCACGGAGAAACCACCCTCTCCCGTCCATGCAGTGAAAACACTCACGCCACATGGTACTTGCACTATATGAAGCTTGCACTACATGATACTTGCTCTTCTTATCCTGCTTCTCTCGTGCTTTGGTGGTTTCAGTTTTCAGTTTTCAGTTGGTAGCTTTGGTTGTTGGTAGCTGTTTTCCGCCCCCCCCCCCAAAAAAAAAAAAAAATCCACACAGTTTGTAAATCAGAGATGGAGCATCACCACCACGCGCCGGTATGGACAAGAATGCCGACCTCGACATTGACTTTCTGGCATTGAACATTTCGGGACTGCACTCGCTAAACAAGAAACTCTTGAACCTGCTCGACGAGTACTTGCCCCTGGCGCAAAGGTCCCAGCACATTGTGGCACAGTACGAAACCTTTATCCATCCATTCATTCCCATTATAGACTATGAAGCATTCAAAGTACAGCATGCACAGTTCTGGGACAAGACCGACCAGCTTTTTGGTCCAGACTCCACCCGGTTCTACTGCATCTACTTTGCGGTGCTTTGCGTCGGAGTGACTTGCGGGGGTATTGATGAGCTGAGCCCCAAGGAGTACCACGGGTACAGCCAGGCATTCAAGCAATTGTGTTTCCATTTGGGATTCCCCCATGGCACGTGCGAGGGCTCGGAGGAGCTATTGTTGGGCAACTTGATTTTGGCATACACTTCAAACGAGTGTTTACCCCTGGTTGACGTGGATGAGCTATACTCGGCAGCCACCTTTTTGGACTTTCACAAGGACCCGTTGCTCTACAATATCAGCTGGGAGCAGGCGTGGTACAGGCGAGCCGTGTGGTGGATGATTGCCGAAGTGGATGTGCGAGAAGCGCGCTTGAGTTGCCGGCCGCCAACCATCACTACTGTGGGGTCGAGGTCGGGGTCAGGGTCAGGGTCAGGGTCAGGGTCAGACGTTGCACTCCCGGGCGACAAGAGTGCCGGCGGGGTGGATGAGTATTTCCTTGGTTTGAGATTACAGTACGTCAAGATTATGCGCCGGTTGTTGACCCACCTCTATGGCGGGGGGTTTACGAGTCGTGGCGATATTGCCGAGCTTGTGGAGGAAACCACTTTGTTTCAAGCCAAGATTTGCCGGTTTATGTTTGGCGAGTTTGAGTTTGCTCGGTTTGCCAATGCAAACTTGGCGGTTATGGCAGACCAGTTGTTGCTCTACTTGCACATGGTGATCAGTACGTCCAACTGGGTCAACCGAAAGGATACGGCTCTAAGGGAACAGTGCATGATCCATGAGTTGTTTGAAAATGTCAAGAACCAAAGCACGGCGGTGTTGGAGTATGACAATTTCCGGTTCTATTTATTCTCAAACACCCATAGCAACTTGCTCCCGTCGCTTGTACACACGATGCACACCTATGCGAGCCTTTTATCTCATTCCGGCTCGAGCTGGTTTGCGCACAAACAGGTGCCTGTCGATGCCATTGTCATGTTGATGGTTGTGATTGTCAAGAAGGTGCTTGCCAATTGCATGAATACGCGAGAGGTTGCGATATACGACCATGTGCTTCGAGAGTTGTTTCTAGCAATGTCGTCCACTGCCGCCAATTTCATCACCGATAGTGACGGGTCGCCCCTTTGGCAGCTTGTGACCCAATTGCAAACCTACTGGTGGCTGTTGCAAAGGCGGTTTGGCTTGCTGGGGTCGGAGTCAATTGTTATAGGCAACGACGATATACCACAGCCCATTGACCGCCTATACAATATTGGCAACCACCCGCTCAAGTTTGGGGGCGCCATAACTCACTGGGAGTGTCGAGTCGGGGCGCCGTTTGAAGTGGGCGACTTGGCAATGGAAAAGACTAGACTTTTCAATTTCTGGCACAGGGTATTGGTTGGCTCCATTGGGTACATGCAAGGCAAGGGGATGGTGTAGTGGCGAAGGTGGCGCAACTGGCCAATCAGAGGGTGTGGGTTTGGGCGGGGGGGGGGGCGGAAAGAGCCGCAGCAGGAGATTCAAATTTTTCGGCGAAATTCGTGGAGTTTTCAGCGAAGCGGCATCACAAAAACAAACTTTTTTTGCTTCTCCTCTTTTTTTTTCACTATTGGGAAAGGGGGACATTGATTGGCCCGTGTTCTATGGGATTGATTGGCCCGTGTTCTATGGTATACAAAACCACTTGCTCTGAGCCCCCCCTTGCTTTGAGCCCCCCCCTTCCACTCGACCCGTGTGCCACACTTTGTATAGAAGAGCACAACAGGGAGTAGCAATCCACGAAACCTGTCATCAACAAAGCAGATCTTTCCCTGGCGTCAATGTCGCCTCCCTCCCTTCCTCCCCATTATCCGCTCTCCCTGTTCCCGCTCCGGTTTTGCTGTTGCCTTCTTGTAATCTTATTTTAGTGCGGTGCACGAATTCCACTTTGGGCATTTGTTGTGGTTGTTTCGGTACACGCACGAAAATATCCTCAACTATTAAATGTTCAGTATCGAGCCCAATACTGGGTTTACCAACACCAATTGTACACTCTACAGATAGCTGATGACTGAGCGGACACGATGGTACTACTCTCGAAACAACCCCATCCATAAATCATTCACAAATCACGATCGCATTTTTGTCGGTGAAAATCGCTCAACCATCGGCGAGCCGCACATGCACAACAATAGGAGAGTGACGAAAAAAAAAATAAAAATAATAAATCCAACGTGTGTATTCCTTATGGGCACAGCCAAAGTCCTGTGAAATAACACGAGGGAGGGAATTCCGTTCACCTTTTTTTTTACCCCTAAACTCTCCCGCTCTGGCAAAACTATAAAAGACGGCCAACTTTCGCCGAAATTGATAATCCCATTTCTTCTCTCTCTTTTTCACTCCTCTACTCATCAACTCCCACATCATGACGATTGACTTTAAATCCAACAAGACTGTCACCAAAGACAACAACTTGTACACCAAGTTCACCTACGAAAACTCCATTGTGGAGAAGGACGCCAGTGGCAAGACCATTGTGACTCCAACTGCCGTTGACTACGAGTTCAAGTTGGACTTGAGCGTGCCCAAGGTTGGCTTGTTGCTTGTTGGTCTTGGCGGTAACAATGGTACCACCTTGGTGGGTTCCATCTTGGCCAACAAGCACAACATTTCGTTTGAAAACAAGGAAGGTGTTGTCAAGCCAAACTACTACGGTTCCGTGACCCAGTCGTCCACCGTCAAGATTGGTATTGACAAGGAGACTGGCAATGACGTTTATGCTCCCTTCAACTCGATTGTCCCCTTTGTCAGCCCCAACGACTTGGTGGTTGACGGGTGGGACATTTCTGGCTTGCCCTTGGACAAGGCCATGAAGAGGGCCAAGGTGTTGGACGTGACGTTGCAAAAGCAATTGTACCCATACCTCGAGAACAAAAAGCCATTGGAGTCCATTTACTACCCTGACTTTATTGCCTTGAACCAGACGGAAAGAGCCGACAATATCTTCAACAAGACCGCCACTGGTGAAGTCAACACCAGCAACAAGTGGGGCGATGTGGAAAAGATTAGAAAGGATATCCGCGATTTCAAGGAAAAGAACAAGTTGGACAAGGTGATTGTTTTGTGGTCCGCCAACACCGAGAGGTATGCTGATGTCCTTTCCGGAGTCAATGACTCGGCCGACAACTTGATCAAATCCATCAAGGAGTCGCACGAGGAGATTGCCCCCTCCACCGTGTTTGCCGTGGCTTCCATCTTGGAACAGGTGCCATACATCAACGGGTCTCCACAAAACACCTTTGTCCCCGGTGTTCTTGAGTTGGCCGAGAAGCACAATTCGTTTATTGGTGGTGACGACTTCAAGTCGGGCCAAACCAAGATCAAGTCGGTGTTGGCCCAGTTTTTGGTTGACGCTGGTATCAAGCCCATCTCCATTGCCTCATACAACCACTTGGGTAACAACGACGGGTACAACTTGTCGGCACCCAAGCAGTTCCGGTCCAAGGAGATCTCCAAGCAATCGGTTGTTGACGACATGATTGAGTCCAACGAGATTTTGTACAACAAGGAGAGCGGCGACAAGGTTGACCACTGTATTGTGATCAAGTACTTGCCTGCCGTTGGCGACTCCAAGGTTGCCATGGACGAGTACTACTCGGAGTTGATGTTGGGTGGCCACAACAAGATTTCCATCCACAATGTGTGTGAGGACTCGTTGTTGGCCACGCCTTTGATTATCGACTTGGTGGTTGTTGCCGAGTTTTTGCAAAGAGTCACTTACAAAAAGGTTGGCGAGGAAAAGTACCATGATTTCTATGCCGTGTTGACCTTGTTGTCATACTGGTTGAAGGCCCCATTGTCCAGACCTGGATTCAAGCCAATCAATGGTTTGAACAAACAGAGACAAGCCTTGGAGAACTTGTTGAGGTTGTTGGTGGGCTTGCCCATCAACAACGAGTTGAGATTCGAAGAGAGATTGGTCTAGGGGAAGCAAAAAAGAGAGAGAGTGTGTGTTTGCTCGCTGTAGAGATTGCTTCATGTCCTTCTGGTAGCTTATACAATTAATTTAATTCATTCAATTCATGTATTTACTGCGAGTGTCTGTGTGTGTGTCTCTCTCTCTGTCTGTGTGTCTCTCTCTCTGTCTGTGTGTCTGTCTGTCACCTCAGCCACACGCGTGTATTACGTAATTGGATCCCGCTTATGTAAGCAGCTCAACAAAAATTTACGACGTTCCCAACAAAATGGAGTGTCAGTGGAGCAGGGGAAAAGTCATGTGATTAGATCCAAGTTTTTGCACCCATTAACTACATCTATGGTGCTATGGTTGAGTATGTGGATATGAGGTGTGAGGTGTAAAGTGATGCGTATGTGTGAGGTGATGTGGATGGTATGGTGGTGTAAGTGGTTCTCCAAGCTGATGTTGGCGGTGTGTAGAGATGTTGTGGCTGAGTTGGGTGCTGTTTCAAAGTAGGCTTTTAATATAGATGTTTTGAAGATCACACGGAGGAAACAAGCGGTGTACAAGAAAAATACCCAGACCCTTTCTTCAGGATGTCCTGCAATCACACATCTTTGAGGCACCCAAAGCCGGTACCTCGGTTCATTTACAGGAACAATCGAGTGGCTACATGATGTGCTACTTTTTTTTTGTTTTTTTTTACATATTTTTTAGCAGATAATTGATCCAATTTTTGTAAACAACCGAGGTTCGGCGCACCTTTACAAAAACATACCGCACGGCCAGATTCCTCGAGGAGAACAAGGTACCACAAGATAGTGTAGTGTCCCTTTTTTTTCCCCCCTTTTGCCCATTCCTGGGATATTCATCTACATGGCCCTCTTGCTTCTTTTTTTTGCATGCACTTGCCGCTTGGGAGACATACCCCGATAAGGAAATAACCCGACCTCCGAAACAAGAAAAGTTGAGAAAGCTGAGAAAGTTGGGTCCTTGGCCAAGAGAACCATGAGGGTTACATGACAAGCAAAAAAGCAAGTGAGGGGGAGGGGGAGTTGGGGCCAACAAAAGACAAGTCACACGTATATATATATATAAACAACATTGGCAAGAGCAACTTGTTGTGGGGTATATTTTATTTGCTCTTATAAAGCTTTGCATGTGGCCTGACGAGTGGGTTATCGAAACCAACAGAGCACAGACCCGGTTGGTCTTGTCTCTCTCTCTTTTTTACCCCCAATTGCCACTCTATCTGTCGTTGCCACTTCCCTCTCCACATTGTCACAAACTGCGTATCTCTCTTGTGGCCCTTGTGACATAATTTGCCAGCGTGAGTTCTTTTTTCTTTTTTTTTTTTTTTTTTCTTTGCTCTCTTGCAGAAAAAGGTGCCACCAAAGATTTACGCTGTCTGTTTTTCTTTGCGGGTGCGCCTTCCTCTCTCTCTCTCCTCTTATAAATATCCTCAGCTTCTCCTCCTTCTCCCGTTTGCCCTCATTCCTTCCTCTCCTTTCCCACCACCATTATATCTACCCACCCCACCCCACTCTAACTATATAATGTCCCCATTAACAGTTATTGTTGGCGAAGCCAAGCCCGGTGAAACAGCACCAAGAAGAAAAGCCACCCAGAGAGACGCTGCGCTCGTAAGACCCGCCGACTCCAAGGCAACCACCCTTGCCGAGTTTATCGAGGAGTGTTTCAAGAGAAACGGCAACAGAAACGCCATGGCATGGAGAGACTTGAAGGAGATTTACGTTGAAACCAAGCAAGTCACCAAGATTGTCGATGGCGAGGCCACAAAGGTTGACAAGGACTGGACCTTTTACGAAATGGGCCCCTACAAGTATATCACGTACCCGGAATTGATGAAGTTGGTCAAGAACTACTCCAAGGGGTTGAATGAGATTGGATTGAAGCCAAACCAGGAGTCCAAGTTGATGGTTTTTGCCGGCACGTCGCAGAAATGGATGCAGACGTTTTTGGCGGCGCTTTTCCAAAACATCCCCATTGTCACCGCGTACGACACCTTGGGCGAGTCAGGGTTGACCCACTCGCTCGTGCAGACCGAGTCGGATGCCGTGTTTACCGACAATGACTTGTTGGCCTCGTTGATTAAGCCGTTGCAAAAGGCCAAGGCCATCAAGTATGTCATTCACAGTGCCGAAATTGACCCCACCGACGCCAGACAGGGCGGCAAGCTTTACCGTGACGCCAAGGCCGCCAAGGAGCAGATTTTGCAGGTGCGTCCCGATATCAAGTTTTACTCCCTCAACGACGTGATTGCCCGTGGCGAGGAGTCCACCACGGCTGAGTTGCACCTCCCCAAGCCGGAGGACGACTGTTGCATCATGTACACCTCGGGTTCCACTGGCGACCCCAAGGGTGTTGTCATTACCAATGCCAATATCGTGGCTGCAATTGGCGGGGTCTCGACCAATGCCGGCCGCGACTTGGTTACCCCGCATGACCGTCTTATTGCATTTTTGCCATTGGCGCACATTTTCGAGTTGGCATTTGAGTGTGTTACCCTCTGGTGGGGGTGTCCCTTGGGCTATGCCAATGTCAAGACCTTGACCGAAGCCCTGTGCCGCAACTGTAAGCCGGATTTGGTGGAGTTTAAACCAACCATTATGGTTGGGGTGGCGGCCGTGTGGGAATCGGTGCGCAAGGGGGTGTTGACCAAGGTGAAGCAGGCTAGCCCCATCCAGCAAAAGATTTTCTGGGCCGCATTCAACTCCAAGGCCACTTTTCAAAAGTACAAGATTCCCGGTGCATCTCTCTTTGACGTGGTGTTTAAAAAGGTCAAGGCCGCCACTGGCGGAGAGCTAAGATATGTCTTGAACGGCGGGTCCCCCATCTCGGTGGATGCCCAGGTGTTTGTCACCACTTTGATTGCCCCCATGTTGTTGGGGTACGGGTTGACTGAGACGTGCGCCAATGCCGCCATTGTCGAGCACGACAAGTTTGAAATTGGCACCTTGGGCTCGTTGGTGGGGTCGGTGACGGCCAAGTTGGTTGACGTTGCCGATGCCGGTTACTTTGCCGAGAACAACCAGGGCGAGATTTGGCTCAAGGGCGCGAGTGTCGTGTCTGGATACTACAAGAATGAAAAGGAAACCAAGGATGCATTCACCGAGGATGGCTGGTTCAAGACTGGTGATATTGGCGAGTGGACGGCCAATGGCGGGTTGAATATTATTGACCGGAAAAAGAATTTGGTCAAGACCTTGAATGGTGAGTACATTGCCTTGGAAAAGTTGGAGTCGGTTTACCGATCAAACAGTTTGGTGTTGAACTTGTGTGTGTATGCCGACCAAACCAAGGTTAAGCCGGTGGCCATTGTGTTGCCCATTGAACACAACTTGAAGCTGTTTCTCAAGGAGGAAAAGATTATCCCCGATGCCGACACGCAAGAGTTGTCGCACTTGTGCGAAAACAAAAAGGTGGCACAAGCAGTCACCAAGGCGTTGGTTGCCACCGGCAAGGCCCAGGGCCTTAGAGGCATTGAGTTGATTCAAAATGTTATCTTGTTGGATGACGAATGGACCCCACAAAATGGGTTTGTTACATCGGCACAAAAGTTGCAGAGAAAGAAGATTTTGCAAAGTTGTCAGGCAAAGGTTGATGCCGCTTATAAGGAGTCGTCGTGAGTTGGAGTGAATAAAGGTGAAGGGTTTTCGAATTTTTTTTTTTTGTTGTTGTTGTTGTTGTTGTTGTTGTCCACAACATGTTTTATCTAAATAGTTGTTTCTGTTTGCTGTTTTTGCACCATTTGCTCTAATTCTTTTCTACTCTTCAACTATACCCCGCGAAACACCTTCTTTATACTCTTGAGGTCGTACCCCTCATTGAGACAGAGCTGCAAGAGCAACCTTGCCTTTTGCGGGTTGAGGTAGCCACCAGCAACGGCATTGGGAAACGTCACCCGCTGCCCGTCCATTTCCACTTTGGGCAAGCTTCCAATGGGCACCATCCCATCCATCGATCTCTTTGAGTACACCACGGGGAATTGGTCGTCGAGCCCCAAGTCGGCAAGAAACTGGTTCGTCACATCCGACATGCTCCCGGCGCCCATCGTGGCAAGCACCAACCCCCTGGCGCCCAACTGCTCAATTGCCAACTGTATCAACTTGTTGTTCAACCCCTGGTGGGCGTAAATCACAAGCACCTCCGGCAACGACTCGAGCCCGGCTTCCAAGTGGAAATAGGTCAACCCGAGCGGTTTCGCTGCGGGGTAGTAGTAGTGGATCTCGTTATTGACAAAGTTGCCCACGTACCCGCCCTGGCCAATGGACTTGAACGTGTCCAACGAGTTGGCATTCAGCTTGGTTATGTAGAACCCGCTCCCGATACGGTCATTCAACGTCACGAGCACGCCGCGGCCCCGGCTCAGCTGGTGGCTGGCTATGACAATGGCCTGGTACAAGTTCATGGGGCCGTCGGACGAGATGGCGGTGGAGGGCCGCATACTGCCGCAAAACACAATGGGTTTGAATGTGTTGATGGTGGACTGGATGAAAAACGCCGTTTCTTCCATGGTGTCGGTGCCATGAGTAATAACAATCCCATCGTACCGCGTCAAATCGTGCACGATTTGGGAGTGGAGCATAAGGATCTCGCGCGTGCTCATCTCCTTACTGTCAATGTTTAAAACCTGCTCGTACTCGAGCTCACACACTCCGGAAAGGTCAGGGATGCACGCCACGAGCTCTTCAATGGTCAAGTCAACGGCGTACCCCGCCGTCTGGTGCGACGACTCCCCCTTGGAGGCGATGGTTCCTCCAGTCCCGAGAATCTTGATGATGGGGATCCGCGGGTCTTCGTGCTCGGACCCGGTGGAGGTGGTGGAGTTGGACCGGTACCGCAACTTGAACGAGGGGAGGTCATTGCTAGTCTCGGCGCGGGAGATCTCTACCGAGTGCGGCGATGCCGGTGCCGGGAGTATGCTCGTCTCTGAGATCGTGTCCAACAAGGAGAACTCACTGGGTGCTGATAGTGGTGTCATGTGGGAACACAAGGTCGATGGTCTACAACAGGTTCTGCTTTGTCTTTTGTTTTGTTTGCTGTATGCGCAGAGGAGGGGGAAAGAGGGAAAGAGAGAAGGACGGAATCGGGGTTGTGCAGAGCCACGCTGCGAAACCGTACGGCATTTGAATGAATGAATGGGTTACACCTGGTTCCATACTCAACCAGGAGAGGGTCTATAGTGTTGATTGTTCCTTATGGCTCAATGCTTGGCTGTTTCTCCGTGGCAGGAACCACCCCCGTTGATGGCAAGGAAGCTCACATCAGAGGTACAATCAACTCTCTCTCACTTGGTTCCCCCCACCCC
>JAKTZW010000419.1:0-28438 GCA_030579015.1 Zhuliangozyma blackwelliae | reverse complement strand
CAAGTAGACTCGGCCGACTCAAAAGACTTTGCCAGCACATTCGCCATATATCCTATATCCCCATCTCAGTCAACAACTCCAACTGAGTCTTTAAATCTTTGTCAGCAGCCTGGTTCTTTTCCCTATTTTCTTCATCCTTCTTCAAGTCATGCCGCACAGAGTCCAAGACCTTTTCCTTCTTGGTTGTCTTGCCTAGTAGGTCCTTCACCTCATTAAACTGCAGTATATCGGCATTGAGCTTTTCAATCTTTGCTTTCGTAGCCTTTGATTGTGACTTGGAGTTTGGCTTGCGTTTCGCCTTGCCAACCTTGTTGTGGTTCTTGTTCTGTTGCGTCTGCACCTTCTTTGCCATGATGTGGTTGACCCTTCTCAGTTGCTGTATATGTCTCTCTCCGTATGTGTCTCACTCTGCTATCAAAAATTTTTTTTTTTTTTTTCCTTCTTCTTCCTTTTTCTTCTGCACTTTTTTTTTTTTATTAACCACCAGAAACACGAGCTCATCGCAACAATGCCATCAACACATAACCGTGACAAGCCATGGGACACGCCCGACATTGACAAGTGGGCGTTGGAAGAGTTCAAGCCAGAGCATAACGCCTCTGGGCTACATTTCGCCGAGGAGTCGTCGTTTGTGACGTTGTTTCCAAAGTACCGAGAACAATACCTCAAGAGTATATGGAGCGAAGTCACCAAAACGTTGGAAAGGCATTTCATCAAGTGCGAGTTGAACTTGGTTGACGGCAGCATGACTGTCAAGACCACGACAAAGACGTTTGACCCTGCCATGATCATCAAGGCCAGAGACTTGATCAAGCTTCTTGCCAGATCAGTCCCGTTCCCGCAAGCGGTCAAGATTATGCAAGACGACATTGCTTGCGAGGTTATCAAGATTGGCAACTTTGTCGCCAACAAGGACCGGTTTATCAAGAGAAGACAGCGGTTGGTTGGCCCCAACGGCAACACGTTGAAGGCGTTGGAGTTGTTGACCAAGTGCTATATCTTGGTGCAGGGTAACACCGTGAGTGCCATGGGTCCGTTCAAGGGGTTGAAGGAGGTTAGGCGGGTGGTGGAAGATTGTATGAGAAACGTGCACCCCATTTACTACATCAAGGAGTTGATGATCAAGCAGGAGTTGGCCAAGAACCCCGAGTTGGCCGAGGAGGACTGGTCGAGATTTCTCCCCTCGTTCAAGAAGCGCAATGTTGCTCGTAAAAAGAAGAGCCAGGCGCCCAAGGAAAAGAGAGTGTACACGCCGTTCCCACCCGCGCAGCAGCCTAGAAAGGTTGATTTGCAGATTGAGAGCGGTGAGTATTTCCTCGGCAAGAAGGAGCGTGACTTGAAAAAGTTGCAGGAAAAGAGGGACAAGCAAGAAGAGGCGACTGAGGCAAAGAGGGTGGAGAGGGAGAAGGACTTTGTGGCACCGGAAGAGAATGTCCACGAGAATAAACTCTTGAAGGGGGAGAAGGAGAAGGGGGACAAGAAGGAGAAGAAGGAAAAGAAGGAAAAGAAGGAAAAGAAGGAGAAGGGGGACAAGAAGGAGAAGGGGGACAAGAAGGAGAAGGGCGACAAGAAGGAGAAGAAGGACAAGACAGAAAAGTCAGAAAAGAAGCACAAGAAGAGAGCCCTTGATGACGCATCGTCACAAGAGTCGAAAAAGGCCAAGCACTGAGTGATTCACTCCTACTCATAAATGTTTCCCCTTTCATAACCTTCCATAACATCAAAGTATAGACTCTCTCTGGATTCAATTGGTTGCCAAGTATCACCAACAATACACAAAAAAAAAACAGACTTTAGCTCTTCGTCTCGTGCGGCTCGCGGCCCAAAACGGTTGTGGTTCATTTTCTCGTTTTTCTTGTTCGTTTCACAGTTTTTTTTTTTTTTCTTTGTTTACATTGCAAGCGCAGAGGGAAGCGGCAGTTTGGGCAATAACCAAACAATTGGAGTCTCCCTTCCCCTCCCCTCCCCTCCATCGTTCAATATATACTGCACCAAATACAGAGAACCAACAGGTCTCTACCCAGCACGCATTCACCTGACACTTTATCTCCTTTACATATTGGCACCCAGCTGCACGCAGTCACCTGATACTTTATTTCTTTTTACATATTGGCACCCAGCTCTGCTTTCCAGATCACGCTCGGCCCAGCACCTCACCTTGCATTCACCTCCCCCATGTCGTCAAGACTAGACCAAATACTCTCATATGTCAATGAACTCGAGCGACGAAGCGATGCTCTAGTGGACACTGCCACGGCCTCCACCGATTTGCTCCACTCCCTTGCTGCCATCAATGAGGGAATCACCAAGTTTGACGAGGAGATTGACAAGGTGCGCGATTTGATCGACGACAACTACAAGTCGATCTCCGAGTTCAACAACTTGCTTGAAAAGTCCTTCTACATTGAATCAACGATTGGGAGAGACGCCATCACCAGCAGGGCGTCATTCGATACTCTTGCGGAGGAGTATTTGCATTTACTTGACAGACTAAAGAAGAACGATCGATATAGTCAAATGGAGGGGGAACGGGAACAAGCAGAAGCACGGGAACAAGCACGGGAACACTTCTATCCAGCCCATGCCCATTCAAAACCATCCGTACCATCCTCAGAGTCACAGGACCCCACGAGCGTATACCCCGACTCCCCAAGCACGTCGCCACACTTGAGCCCCCCCAACCTCAAGAAAATGATTTCGATATCCAACTTGAAGCTCAAGCCCATGCGATGCACCGAGACCAAGCTCTCAAAGAAAAAGTCGCGGTATCGACTTTCCAGCATCTACAATATCAACCCCATTGCATACGCCGAGTCAGCCACCTCGGAAGATACAAGCCACAGCGTATCCCACTCATACGACACGTTGGACTCGCACATTATGCACAACGAGGATGCGGTTTTGGCCAAGGAAGCCGACTTGGATACAATCTCGTCGTCGCCGCCAGAACCACGCGGGATGGCGGTGGCTGTAGCGGCGCAAGCGAAACCAACCAGGTCAAACTCGTTGCCCCCGGCTCCGACAAAGGAGGATATTCTCAAAGAGTTTGACTGTGAGGATGACCTACTTCGGTTCAATCGGTTGAGGCACTTTATCAGCGTGAATAATTTCCTGGCAAGACACTGCGGCGAGGAGAAGGATGAGGACGATGAGGATGATGAAGAAGAGGATGAAGATGAAGAAGATGTTGTTGATGATGTTGATGATGGGGATGGGCACCACAACTCCAATGTGTTTTTTGACGACATTTATCGTCACTCGCCCACGCCCAAGAATGACGATTACGACGTTGTTTCCGTTTGCTCCGACATGTCCTACTACTCGCCAGAGAAACAACACGATCAAGACCGGGCGTTTGATAACTTTGACAGCTTTCTTCGGAAATCGCGTATTGACTTGAACAAGGATCTCAAAGAGGCGTTTCCGCATTTATTACCCCCACGCCTCCAACAACAACAACAACAACAACAACAACAACAACAACAACAACAACAACAACAACCACATCCACATCCACATCCACACCAACCTAAATTGTTCAAGTTTCACAACCCCATCAACAAATTGTCGGCCAGCACACCCATTTTGGGAACAGTGCACCATGATGCCCCCGTGACCCAGCACTCATTCAAAGAGGACACCGCCAAGCTACTTCATGACGTGATGGCGCGAACGCCCACCAGCAAGCATTTGTCATCATCACCATCATCGCCATTACCATCATTATCACCATCACCATCCTTCTCCTCCTCCTTCACCGCCCCCTCGTCGCTCCTCTCCTTTGGCGAGAGCGGGTTGTTCAACTTTAAACCAGTGAATGCCAAACCGCCAACGCCGCAAAAAATCCGCGAGTTGAAAAAGAAGCGGCGGCTAAAGAGCAGCCCCATCTCCATCCCCAATGACGCCCAAATGAAACGAATACCACAGGCCCAGGCGCTGCCGGTGCCGACGCGCACCGACGGCTCATTCTCCAAGCTCACGATTTTGAACAATTCGCGAGTGATTAAACACGGCGACTCGTCTGTGTTTAAAAATCCAATTGTGAAATCTTACAATGAGCTGGCGTTGCGCGAAGCATTGTGTGCTAGTTTATTAGAATAAGAGTTGGCTGCAAAAACCCGGTTGACAACACAACAACTCGAGAGAATGCACCCTTCCTCTTGTATACATACATATACATACACCTAATCAAACCCTGATGATCTAAACAAACTGCTCTTGCGCTGGCTGTCGATTGTTTTTTCAATCTTTTTCTCCTTCATACTCTTGGGCTTATTCTTGGACATGTACGTGATGGATGCCCGAGACCCCGACACCACCTTGTACTGCTTGCTGATAGTGACGCCCAGAAAGTGTTTGCCCGACTTGATATTGACCCCCTGTTGTTCCTGGAACGACTTGAACGACTTGACAATGGAGGGTTTTTTAAACACGGGCATAAACTCGGCATCCTCCTCGTCATTATCGGTTTCAATTTCAAGTTCTCGCTTTTGGCCTTCAACGACAATTGTGTTGCCGCCGAGATTGGACATTGACCGCATTTTCATCGTTTGGAGATCCTCCTCCTCCTCCTCGTCGTCGCCATCAACACCATGCTGGAGCCGTGAAAGCGTTTGTATACGCTCATAGTCGTCGTCGCCATTGTTGTGGAGAAAGGAGAGCTGTTTCTGCACAAACGACTCCTCAATCACAATGGTCCTCTTTACTGGTTGTGCTTCATTGTCATCTTCCATTTCCTCACCTCCCTTGTCTCTGTTCTCACCTCCCTTGTCCCTGCTCTCTTCGTCAGTGTCGCTGTCAATCCGAATCACCGAGTGGGTCTCTTGGATAGACGCAAAAAAGGCTTTGGACTTTTCATTCTTGTTCAATGCTTGCAATTTCTTATTCTGCAAGAGCCTCTGCTGTTGTTCCGCCAACTTTTGCCTCCTGTATGCCGTCAACAACTGGTCCTCCTCGTCGCTCAACTCAATATCAAGCCCGTGGCCGGCTCTTTTGGTCAACCGGTGGTTCTTGATATCGTCCAACAACTTTTCCAACTCCCGTTGGTCCTTCACCTGGTACTCCTCCATAAACTTTTTGCGAATCTCGTCGTCATTCAAATTGTCCAACAAATTATTGTCAATCATCCTTTCGTCTTCAGAGTTGGCAACGTCGGATATTTCGCCATCCATACCACCAAGGCCGCGCCACTCGTCTTCAGACTCCTCGGCTTCTCCCTCAATGACGCCCTTGAGTCCCTTTCTTTCCAACTCCTTTCTTTGTTTGCGCAACTTGAGCTCACGGCGGCGAATCTTTTGCTCATACATTTCAATCTGGGCTTGTATGTCTTCCTTGTCCTGACTTTTGTCGACATTGTCATCCTCCTCTTCCTCAGTGTTGATCCGATTGTTTCTAATCAGCTTGCGGCCCTTCTTTACATGGGACGGGGTTATCACATCATCATCATCATCATCTTCTTCTTCCTCTTCTCCACGCTCAACATCAGCTTGAGTTGATTCGTCAACTTGGGTTGTGACGTTTCCAACGGCTTGGGTCTGCGTTGCAAGAAACAGGACCTCCACCCCGCGTTTATTGCCATCGGCATCTTCCGCCTCGGTCAAAAATGAAACCTCATCCGCTCTTGGTTTCAAGTTCAGGAACAACTCGTAGTTTTCGCCAGTTGGAGCCACATGCGGTTCTTCTAGCAAGTTGCTGTTGCTTGTGGCGTGTGGGTCAACCCTGATTTCGTCACCAGAGTTTTCTTCTTCACTGAGAGGATCCTCTGCATCTTCTTCATCTTCTTCTCCCTCATCCTCGCCGCCTGACCCGAAATCAGAGTCTGGCACGTCCGACTCTGGCACGTCCGACTCTGGCACGTCCGACTCGTCCCCGCTCGCTCCAACCAGATGCTCACCATCCTGGGTCTTTCTAAGCAAAGCGGCGGCTTTGGCCCTCGCCTGCATCTTTTCCTTTTTGCGGATATTTCTCGCCTTTTCCATCTCCTGCTCCAACAACGACGCCATCATCTCTTCGTCCTTTTCCATCTCCTCCAAGATGGCATGGTCCGGGTCGTTTATCTTGTTGAGCTTCAACTGGTCCTTGTTTCTCCGGTGCAATTTCTTAAAGAGATCATTTCGATGGTCGGGGGGCACATCCTGGAGATGCCTTGTGTTTTGGTACTTTTTCTTTGAAAACTTTTGTTTAATCACAAGTCTTTGCTCCTTGGATAGTTCAGGGATGACGTTCAACTCTTGGGCATCGTTGGAAAACTTTGATTGTATGGCGTGGCTTGGTTGTGGCTTGATGGGCGACGACATGGCGTCGACTTCGGAATCAGAATCAAGCTTGACCAAGTTTCCTCCAAACTGCGGCTTCAAACGTTGGGCGTACAATTGAAAGGCGTCTTTGGATACTTGCGAGCGAGCAGCTTTTGCTGTGGTTCCCATAATCTCGTCAGCTTTCCCCATTGGCGAGGTGACTGGACTTGATTTGAGCTCAAGCATTGGGGATGAGGGGGCAGCACCAGCAACAACAGGAGCAGGAGCAGACTCATCTTTGTCGTCATCGTCGCTAAACTCCTTCAACAACCGCTCTTTAGTAAACACAACCTTTTTCTCAAACTCGGGACGAATGTCAATCTGTCTCTTTTGAATGTTGAGAAACTCTTGTGCTTGTTGCAACTCTTTGCGAGTGACGCCCTCGCGTCCATGCGACGACACCACGGTGTCGTTTGTCTCCCCATTCAACTCGTCCTCTTCGTCGGTTAGCGAATGCTTGGACAAGTCTTGTTCCAACTCCATTCTCTCCCGGGCCAATCTTTCTTGTCTCTTTTGAGCAGCGAGTTGGGCAATCTTGTCGTTGCGAGATTCTGTATCATTTTCGGGATCTTCATCAGATAAGAATAACCCTTCAAGTGTGGGTTTGGTGCCAACCTGTGTCGATTGGTTTATGATTTGTGTCGATTGGTTAATGAGTTGAGTCGACTGGTTTATGAGTTGAGTCGACTGGTTTATCACCTGTGTTGGATGATTCATCACCTGGGTTGGTTGATTTATCACCCGAGTCGACTGGTTTATCGCAGTTGACGCGTATTCACTTTCATCAACAACCAATTGGGGAAGCTTGGGGACGCGTGGTTTGTTGATGACTTGGGTGTCAGCAGCAGAAGCAGCCTCATCAGACGCGCCTCCCATCAACCGCTTCTTGATCTTGTCCAATATGCTCAAGTCGGGTGCGCTGGCATCGCCGCCTTGACCCAACTCGCCAGAAATGTCAGCAATGTCAAAATCAAAGCCTAGTGGGTTGGTGCCTGTTGTTTCTGTTTCTGCCTCTGTTTCTGCCTCTGTTTCTGCCTCTGTTTCTGCCTCTTGTTCGGACTCACTTTCGGATACATCTTGGACCGAGAGCAAATGAGCTTTGAATTGGCTTGCCGAATAGTCTTCTATGCCGTCTAACAAGTCCATGTCGATAAGTGTTGTGGTGATGTTGTGAAGAATAGAGACTTTTCCCAGGTGGAATGAGGTTATACTGGTTGGCAGCAAAAGAACAACAAAAAAAAAAATAGTAGAGCACCGTGTTTTCGCGTCTTTGTGTGCGAGGTGGTTGGGACGGGAGACCAAGCGCTGGGTGACTCCAGTTGTGATCTACATGAAGAAAAAAGACCAGAGTGATGGTCACCCTCTAGTTAGATTGACCTACACCACTGAGTTGCCAAGAGAACAGGCTTTCTGATGCGGACACGCGGATGAGCCCAACAAAGCAAATTTCGCCCCATTAAATCTCAATGGGGGCAAAGTCGCCTATCTCTCTCTGGTGTATTTTTTTTTTGTTGTCCAATCACAGCCAACGCTTGCACCTCCTATCCCCACACACACACATGCTGATAAAGTCGTTGAGGCACACGTTGTCAAAAGAACAATATTGGTTGGCTCCACCTGGGTAATGGGGGGACTCTGGCGTAAATCAACGACAGTGGTTTGCGGCTGGTTAAGGAAACACGTCTGGTTCGCTATACAAAAACAACAACCAATCATCTACCACCATCCCATTGCCGCCTGAGGGGGACTGTCAGTTGCAAACCTGATGGTGTTGCGTGGTATTGATGGTGATGGTGTTGGGCAACTGGTTGCCAGAGAGCAGATTACAAATCACATGCTCGTATAAGATCACGTGAACTTGCAAGTCCCACGAGGAAAACAAACGAGTCAAAAAAAAAAGAAAGCTAAAGTAAAAAAAAAAGGTCAACAGCCCAAAGAAAAGAAATTCGGCAAACGATCAACTGTGGCATCTGACCAGAAAAATTTTCATATAAATTGAGCGCCCAAATCTCTCTCTTCGAGCAGACACGTTTTCATACCTTTTCCCCCTCCCCACAAGCCAGTCTACTTTCCAAGTTCCCTACTAGCACCTACCCTTGTACATCAGCCATGACTACTTCTAGAGAAACTTTCCTTTTCACTTCTGAATCTGTTGGTGAAGGCCACCCCGACAAGATCTGTGACCAGGTCTCTGACGCCATTTTGGATGCGTGTTTGGCCGTGGACCCATTGTCCAAGGTTGCTTGCGAAACCGCTGCCAAGACCGGTATGATTATGGTTTTTGGTGAAATCACCACCAAGGCGCAATTGGACTACCAAAAGATTATCAGAAACACCATCAAGCACATTGGCTACGACCACTCCGACAAGGGTTTTGACTACAAGACCTGTAACGTGTTGGTTGCCATTGAGCAGCAGTCTCCAGACATTGCCCAGGGTTTGCACTACGAGAAGGCCTTGGAGGAGTTGGGTGCCGGTGACCAGGGTATCATGTTTGGTTACGCCACCGACGAAACCGACGAAAAGTTGCCCTTGACCATTTTGCTCGCCCACAAGTTGAACGCCGCCTTGGCCTCGGCCAGAAGATCCGGTGCTTTGCCATGGTTGAGACCCGACACCAAGACCCAAGTCACGGTTGAGTACGAGAAGGATGGTGGTGCCGTTGTGCCCAAGAGAGTCGACACCATTGTCATTTCTACCCAGCACGCTGAGGAAATCACCACTGAAAAGTTGAGAACCGAGTTGATCAAGCACATTATCGAGCAGGTTATCCCCGAGCACTTGTTGGACGACAAGACCATCTACCACATCCAGCCCTCGGGCAGATTTGTCATTGGCGGTCCTCAAGGTGACGCTGGGTTGACTGGCAGAAAGATTATCGTTGACACCTACGGTGGCTGGGGCGCCCACGGTGGTGGTGCCTTTTCCGGTAAGGACTTTTCCAAGGTTGACAGATCGGCTGCTTATGCTGCCAGATGGGTCGCCAAGTCCTTGGTCACTGCTGGGTTGGCTAGAAGAGCCTTGGTGCAATTCTCGTATGCCATTGGTGTTGCTGAGCCATTGTCCATCTACGTTGACACCTACGGCACCTCCAAGTACACCTCGGACCAATTGGTTGAGATTATCAAGAAGAACTTTGACTTGAGACCAGGTGTCATTGTGAAGGAGTTGGACTTGGCCAGACCAATCTACTTTAAGACTGCCTCTTATGGACACTTTACCAACCAGGAAAACCCATGGGAACAGCCAAAGAAGTTGCACTACTAAGTGCCTTTTCTGGGACATTTGTGTGAAGAGCAACGCTTGCCGGACATTTCCCATTTCCACCTTTCCCCCCCCTCCCATGCTACCATGCCCCCCCGATCAACGTTCAACCTGTTGATCTTTATGAAGAAAAGTGTTTTTTTTTTTTTTTTCTATTTCCACAATGTTTTTCTTTACCAATTTTTATTTCCACCATTTGATGTTGTTGCTGTATTTGTGATTAAAGGGTAATAGAGTTTTTTTCTTGCATTAATGAACAAAACGAAAAGGGTCCTCAACGGACAGGTTTAATATACAATCAAAAAATTTATGAAGCTTCTCTATTCTGGTTTATTCTATTCTGGTGTATTATATTTTGGTGTATTCTATTCTGGTGTATTCTATTCTGGTGTATTCTATTTTGGTGTATTTCTATTCTCTTCCCGCTAGTATTCTTTTGGCTCGTTGCACGTTTCGTCAAAGATTGAGTGAAAGTACTTGCGGTAGCTCAACACGGCAAACACAGCACCAATGCAGCTGCCCAATGCAACGTCGCCGAAATGGTGCCGGTAGTCCTGGGTGCGGCTGAGCCCAATGTATGCGGCAAGCAAGACCGGTAACCCAACGAGCACAATCTCCCACCCCACTCTACTATTTCTTGTCAGTGGCAGTGGCAGCACCGCCACGCGCAACTGCCCCACGAGCCACAAGCTCAAGTACAACAACCCAGCAAACGCCATGGACGAGTGGCCCAGTGGCGTGCTCTTCATCCCGTCGAGCAAGTACATTTCGCCAAGCGGGGCCGTGCACACCTCCACGCCCACAAGTATCCCGTGGGGACTGCCCTGTGGGGGGCCACACCGTTCAAGAAAGTCGGGTCTCGGGTTCCCGATCCAGCACTTGAGGATATCTGTCAATACTGACGTGACACTAACGCTGAACCACAACCCCAAACACGACACCTGAGCAAGGTGCACCTTGTCAATGGGGGATGTAGAGGGGGACAGTGAGGGGGAGGGGGACAGGGATAGAAAGCGGGTGCCTCTAAGGAGCGAGATGGCGAGGATTATCACGCTGGGGACAATTGTTGAGTACAAGTATAGCTGGTTATCGGTGACGCGTTCAACGTGGGCAAAGGGGTGGGATAGTATGGGGTCGCCAATGAAGAATTGGCGGTTAAAGGGGTGGGCCACTTCTGTCACGCAGAAAAAGAACACCACTAGGAATATCACCAATATCCAGTCGGGGACGAACCTCTGGAATCTTGACGATGTAAAGTAGTTTTGCAGCATCCAGATGGATCAAATCAGTTGGGCCAAGGGGGAAGGGGGAAGGTTGGGAGGGGGGGTGGTGTTGTAAAAACAAAAGCCGATCCTGGTGTATTGATGTTTTCTATTTTCTATTTTTTCTTTTTCTTTTCTTTTTCGTTGTCCCTTTTAGGTTTAGTTGCAATGTGACAAATCCGATCGGTCCGCGGGTCAAGGTTTTGATGCCGCGGGGAGGGAAGGGGCTGCCCACGTTGTTGTTGTGGGTGTGTTTCAAGATGGGAAATATCACAGTTTGTGCTGGTGCTGGTCTCACACTGCGGGGCCACGAGCACCCCCCCTTGGAAAACACCTAGTGAAAATCAAAAAGTTGTACCAAGGTGTACCAAGGTGTACCAAGGTGTACCAGTTGGTACCAAGTGGTACCGCCACCAATATCTAAAACCAAAATTAAAATTACACCAATTAAAAAACTATACAAACTATACATCCTGCTTCTCGTCAGAAGACTCCTCTTGAGCATATCTCACCTTGACGAGCTTGGTAGTGTCAATCTCGTCGTGGTACTTTTCACAAATCTCTTCCAAAGTCTTTCTCTTGGTTTCTGGAAGCAACAAGGTGGTAAAGATACCAATCAACATAAACAAGGCAAAGATCTCCAACACGTGAGGCAAGAAACAGTTCTTGTTGGTGGGGGCACATCCGTGGTTGATCAAGGTACCAATACAGGTTTGGGCAATAATGGCACCAACCTTACCGGCAGCAGCAGACAAACCGTGAGCGGTAGATCTGTATCTGGTGGGGAAGATTTCACCAGGAATGATAAAGGTGGTGGTGTTGGGGCCAAAGTTTTGGAAAAACTGGGCCAACACAAACAAGGCCAACAAACCCTTTTCACCAATTCTGTGGTAGCCGAAACCCATAATACACAAGATGATGGTCAACAAAATGAACCCGCCCAACTGGATGGTCTTTCTACCGAGAAAGTCAATGGTGGCAACCGAGACCCAGTACCCGGGCAAGGAACCAGCACAAACCAAAATCAAGTTACCGGCAGCCGAGTCATACAACTTTTCGTAGACATTGCTGGAGGAGGCGTAACCAATGGTTTGCAAAATGGTGGTGGTGTTCAAACCAAGACCGTAAAAGGCAACATCCAACATGAACCAAGAACCAGCAGTACCAATCAAAATCTTACCATACTTCCATTGGCCGAAATGAGTCCAAAAGTCTCTAAACGAAGCCTTTGGTGCAACAATACCCTGAGCGTCAGCCGAGATGACGGCCTCAGTGTCGGCAACCTTTTGGGTAAGGTCGTGTTCCTCAATGTCCAAGGAGTATCTTGGCGACTCGGCAATGGTCAAACGGTAGTACAAGGCAATGCAACCTGGAACACAACCAAAACCAATAACGATTCTCCACATTTGGTCAGCAGCGTGTCTACAAGCACCGATACACTCGGCACCAGTCTTGGCGACAATCAAGTCGTCCTTGTAGGCAGCAATACAAATCATGGCCACAATACCAGCAAAGATCTGGCCCAAACCCTGGTTGGAAAAGACAGCAGCCATGATGGCACCTCTCCACTTGGTGGTGGAGAATTCAGACGAGATAATGGACGACAAGGGGTAGTCACCACCAATACCAATACCCATCAAGATTCTCAAGCAGGCGAAAATGGCGACAAAGTTGATGGCGGGCGACTCACCAAGAACACACTGAGCAATGGTGGCAAAGATCATAATGATCAATTCCAAACCGTAAATGGCCTTACGACCAACCTTGTCGGCAATGGTACCAAACCCGACTTGGCCAATAACGGTACCAACCGAGGTGGACACCTTGATCAAGGTGGTGGTGGAGGCGGGGATCGTACCTTTCCAAAACACATACTGCAACATGTTGACCGACAAGTTGATGGCAAAGATATCGTAGGAGTCAGTCATGAAACCGACACCGGCAATCATAATCATCTTGACTTGGGTCCAGCCAAAGCCGGCCTTGTCGATTTCCTCCAAGGCCAATCTTCTTCTCTCCAATGGGTCCTCAATGTGGGCGTATTTACCAATGTAGTCCTTGAAGGCGGTCTTACCACCGCCGGTGGACACTTCGGTGTAGTGTTCAGGTTGAATTTCAGTAGCCATTGTAAAAAGGGGGTAGCTAAGCTATGCGACTGAAGAAGAAGACTGATGGGAGAAAGCAAAAGGGAAAAGAGAAGGGAATTGACAAACTCAAGGGGGGGGGCATCTGGGGGTCAATTTATAGATTTCAGGAATTTTCCTCCCTCCCTTGAAGCAGGTGAAAATTGAAGCCATAGGGCCATTCCACCCATACATCCATTCATACAAGCACGATGAGGGATGGGGAACAAGCCAGGTCAATTAATTTTTTTTTTGGGCGTGTAATACCGCCCAGCGGCTCGCTATACAAAATTAAACTTTTTTTTTTTTTTTTTTTTTGGTTTCTTTTCTTTTCTTTCTAAATTATTATTTTTTTTTTGTTTGGGTCTGTATTTATTTTTTCGCTCAATTGTCCTTGCTGCGTGGCCTCCTTCCCGGCTATTGGTGCCGTAACAGCAGGGCGGGCTGGCAAAGGAAAAAACTCAGGAGGAGTAGCAGCGGCTAGTAGTAGCAAGGTAAGTGGTTGTTTAGCAGTTGGGGCAGCCAGGCGTGATGGGTACGGATACGCTAGTATCAATTGCAGATCTACAATCAAAAGGCAGGCCCACGAGGTTAAGCGTAGGTTATATCTGGCGGGTGGGGGAGCCAGCAAATGCAAATGCAAAACCAAAACCAAAAGCAAAAGCAAAAGCAAAACCATAACCCAAAAGAAACACATGGTCTTCCGCCCCCTTCCTGTCTTCCACAGGCGGTATAGTTCCGCATCAATTTGCGACAATCCTTTGGCATGATAGAAGGAGAGATGGGCGGGCTGGTATTTTTGTTTCTTTGTTTTGGAAAAGAAAAGAAAAAAAGTAGCAGAATTCCATGGGTCTCGTGGGCCAAGTACGCCAAGAAATGGGTGGGCGAATGGGTGGACTCGTCGTACTTTGCAAAAAGAAAGTGACACACCCATTGGTTGCGAGAAAGGAGGAGACGGAAGGAAGGAAGGAAGGAATCAACGAGAAGCAAAGCCCAAAGGTTTCTTTTTTTTTTAACCACACCCATGGAATCAGCCAAAGAGGGCCGGCGAAAGTCCCCGAATCGTAATAGCCACCCATTATCCCCGCTGAACAAGCATGACTAAAACAACAGCATTGACAAAAGCAAGAAACAACAGCAACAGGAGGAAACCATGCCATTGCCCTCTTTCTTTCTTCCTTGCATCTCTCTGTGTCCAGAAAACGTTGTCACCAGTGACGGCATTCCGGAGCCATGCCATCATGGGCCATTGAATATTCCGCCTAATGTGGGATTATACTTTTCTTTGGGAAAACCTAGTTTGGGTTTGATACATTGGGATTTATCAAAATAAAGCAACAAAAGAGGTGAAATTAGCCCACCCGTGAAGCGAGCGTAATTGCCCACTTTCCAAAAGGCTTTGACTTGGTTTACCGATGCCGCTCGATGCAACTGCCAGTGCTCACGTGGTTTGAATGGAGAGAAGAGAAGATGTAGAAGATGGAAGGGGGCGGGCGGACATCTCTATGGCATTTTCTGCGTTGCAGATCCACGGGGGAGTTGAGCCAAAAGGGATGTTTTGAACGTTTGCATAATTTACGTGTCGGAAATGTCCAAACCCCACTTGCAACCAACATCTCCTCATCATGGTAGCTGGTCATGGCCATATACATGATATAATATATTCGTGTCACCGCCTCTCTCCATGACCGGATCAATCGTACTTGTTTAAACCATCTCTATGTACCTTTGACAAGAAAAAAAAAATCATGCAAGGCCATTCTTTCATCAACGATTCATCTCGCCACAAGAATTCTTGTCCTTTGATTCTAGGGGGGACGCTTTCAAGGTATGCTTGGCAAGGAAGCAATTAGCTTTGGTGAGCTGTCACACAAGAAAATTTGGTGTCAGGGATAAAAGCATCCTCTCCCACGATGGCTGCAAGGGGGGGGGGGGAGAGAGACTTGGCACTTGGCAGTGGCGAAGAAAGGGAGAGGGGCAGCACCGCCACCACCACCATCATCATCACCGCTAGCTGTCATTAGACCAGACGAGTTTCTTTTTGGGCAGAAGATGGTTGGTTTCTTTTGTCAATCATCCTCACACTCCAGACTGACTGCAAACATGCCTTGGGCTTCTGGGGCTGCTCTGTCTCTGATGGTTTTGCTTTTGGTGCTGCTGCTGTTGTTGCTGCTTCTTTTTTTTTTATTTTTTTGAAATTTAACCATTTCTGCGTTTGTGTCACTTGATAAGAAAAATACGGAGCAGTTTTGTGCATAAAGAAAAAAAATAAATTCGATTTCCAGGACCCACGTTTTTGTATAACGACACGACCGGCCCACGGGGGGGGGGGGGGGGGGGGTGGTGACAACAAAACGAGTGCCGCGTAGTCAAGGACAAAGACAGAGACAGAGACAAAGACAGAGACAGAGCCATTTTTCCTGCGATTCTACAAACCAAAACGCCTTTGTGCAATTCCAATTTTGGGCATGTGGCAAGAAGAGAAGGGATATGTTCACACGAGGGCTTGCCTGATTGTTATTGATGAGTGGAGTTGTTGTCCTGTATTGTGTCGTTTTTTTTGGTTGTTGTTGTTGTTATTTTAGGGGGTGGTGAAGAACCTTTGCTTATCTCGTAGACGACAAATCGCAACAGTGTAATCGTGCTCGTGGGTGACGGGGAAAAGAATGGAATGTTTAAAGAGAGAGGGGACGGGAGGGGAGACAGTGCTGCCTGTCTTTCTTCGCCCTGTCCGCAAGGGAGCATCTCTCAAAGCCTCTAATGGACTGCTTCGTCTCATAAAAACTTACCCGCTGGAATTGCAGCCCTTTGCAGAAGAATTACGTAAGCAGGAGCCCACGTTTTTCGATTTTCTTTTTTGATTTTTTTTTTCCGTTTTCGTAAACGAGTGAGCGAAAGAGAGAGAGAGAAAGAGAGAGACCCACGTTTTCTCCATCTCACATTCTGATTCATCACACATGTCTTTGTTTTATTGTTTATGATGAAATTAACAGTCTTGTGAGCACTTGTCGTTCTAGGCATGGCCTCATCGCTCAACCAAATGCCACCATTGTGACCATTCTCGGCATCCTCTTTTGGTTTGTTGGGTTCAACCGTGGCTAAGGCCAGCAACGGGGAGAGGGAGGGAGGGAGAAGAAGCACCAACAAGGGGAGGAATTGCAAATGGCTTGTCAGTATAGGAGGCAGTTGCAACATTGTGAGTGTGAGATGTAGATGGCTGTGGGTTGTGTAAATGATGATGAAAGATTATACTCAAAGGGACAGACCCTCAGAGCAAACAGTAGAAACAAACAGATCTACTCTTACAAAGGGGACAATCCTATAGTGGGGTCTCATCCGATTTGGACGGCGCATGTCCCCCCCCCCCAAAATAGGTCAATTCTTTTACACCTATTTTGAAAAAAAAAAAAAGGGCGGGAGGGATACCAATTTCATTCGAGCCGGAGATCGAAATCTCCAAGATGTAACTAGAGATGCTTTGAACGGGGCTGATTTCGTGATTGTCAAATGTTGAGAGATCCGCAACTGGTATTGTGCCACACACGACCTGGATTACCCGCCCATCCCAGTTGCCTCGCTATCGCTCTCCCTTTTGCAGCCGCTTTGTAGTTTTGTTTCTCTCTCTCTTTCCCTTTCCCTTTTCTCACTTGTCGTGTGGTCACCAACAAACAAGTCACGCACATAACAGCAACAGCAGCAACCGCAGCAACAGCAACAACAGCAACAGCAACGGCATCGGCAACAGCAAGAGCGGCAACTCACATGATAAATGCCTTTCAGAGGCAAAGCCTCAGAAAAAAAAAAATGGGGATGGGTAATCACACGTAATTCAAATATGTACTGGCCGTGAGTGACCTCACCCGCAAAAAAAAAAAAAAAAGAGTCAATTACGGCTACTGGCTGCTTCGTAAACACTCTTTGGTGGATCCACCAAAAGAGTGTCTATTTATACACTGGGGATGGAGAGGTGGCTAATTTTGGTTTGGATAATTGTAAAGAGAACAAGGGGTGAAAGCCGAGGGGGAAGGGAGGGCCGGATGGATTATTTCCCCTACTGTGCAGGCATAACTTCCGCTTCCGAGATTATAGGGGAGCAAACAAATATCTAAGGGGCTTGGGCCGATGATCTGGGTGCTAGCAGGAGCAAGAGCAAGAGCAAGACCCCCCCACCTTATACCGACAATCCTGGATGATGGATGGATGGGGAGGGGGCAATTTGCCTCCACTACCAATTGGTTGGAATGCTCACACGATAAACTCTTGTTTATGGTCACGCTAGTCCTGGGCGAGCCGGCCTGAAAAAGAAGCTTTGTCTCGGTGGTTGCGCACCTTTTTTTGTGTAACGGAAGGCTGGTGAAAAATATCTTCCCCCACCCACCCGCGCGCAACCTCACTCCCGCACAACACGCCATCCCCTCCTCTCCATACCTCCTTTCGGTTCTCTTCCACACAACACACACACAGAAACACACATGGGCATGCATACCCCCCCGTAACTGTTTTATTTTTGTCCGCCGCTTCCCCTTCCGGGATCGTGTCGAGTGATATAAAGCATTCGTATTCGCCCTCTTTCCCTTCCCTCCTTCCCCCCTCTCCCCTTTCCCCTTTCATTTCTCTTCTTCTAAGATGAACATAACCCAAATATGGTCCCCAATATGCTCACCCGTCATCTTTGCATTCCAACTCCTCACCAGAATCTTTTGGTCCGGGTTGAATGAGCGGAAATTGCTCAGCTTTATCCTCAACTTTTGGATCAACTTTAGCCCCGTATTCATCTGGTTGATGATTTTCAAAAATGCCGGCATTATACCCCATGGCATTCGCCCCGCCATCCACGTCAAACTCGCTCTGCGGTTGGACCACTGGATGTTTAGCACCAAATGGGGGGCATTGGTTGCTATAATTTTGGCCGCATCGGGGTATGTGCTATATGCCTTTTGTCTTCAAAATGGGCGTCACCAGCGGGAGCAACAACAGCAGCAGCAGAACCAACTCAAAGAGTATACAGTGACAAGGATCACCCACACAGATTCAATCAACGACGATGCATCATCATCGTCATCATCATCATCATCATCATCATCATCATCATCATCATCATTTGAGATGGATTCGTTTCACGAGGAGGAATCACTCCCTGAAGCCTCGCCGCCACTCGACTTTCAGCAAGACCCTCACCACAAACCATTGCCATTTCTCCAAACACTCTCTTTTCTGGAGGTGGCTGCCATGGCCACCCGCACCAATGAAACGATTATCGCCCGCATCCAGCAAACCCACACGTTTGCTCCCCCCGGTGCATGGCCAATGTCGGCTCCCGTCCTCCTTGCCACCAGCTGGTTTATCCTCAACTTTGTCCACTGGCTAAAGGACCCTATACGCGGATGGAAGGATATGGTGGCGTGGATCTCGTACGTGTTGGGCCACATCACCGTGCCCATTGTTGCCGCCGTGTACTTTTATGTGTTTCACGCCCCCGGGGTGTTGAAAGCGTATGGGGTGGCGCTTGGGTTGCAAAATATTTGCGGCGTCTTGACCCACTTGGTGTTTCCCACCGCGGCCCCCTGGTTTGTCCACATGCACGGCGAAGACGCCATTGCCAATTATGAAATGCAGGGGTATGCCGCCGGGTTGGTTCGCGTTGATGTCGCCATGGGGACGCACTTGACCACCCAGGGGTTTCATGCGTCGCCCATTGTGTTTGGCGCCGTTCCGTCGTTGCACTCGGCCATGGCGGTGATGACGTTTTTCTTTATTGGGTACTATTCGCGGTGGTTGGTGGTGAAATTTGCCGCATTGGGGTTTGTCGTGCTTCAATGGTGGGCGACAATTTACCTCGACCACCACTGGCGGTTGGATTTGCTTGTGGGCATGTACTATGCGGCATTTTGGTTTACTGTTGTCTACCACTGGCGATTAAAGAGGGTGGATGAGAGGTTTGTAAAGTCGAGATTGCACTTTGACTTTGAGCGGGGGAGTACCATGGGGATGCGGGTGTTTCGAAACACCAGCTGGCAATGGTTTTTTGATCCGTGGGTGTAAAGAGATAATGAATTGACGATTTGCCAATTATGATGATGATGATGCACCAGAAGAGCCTTGTCGTGTAGCATCACCACACGTAAGTCAGGCCCCCCGAAAACAAGAAGTCCTTGTATCCACTTTCAAAACCCAATGGGCTCCTGGGCTCCATCACAGGCGATGCAGCCGCGCCGGGCCGGGCCCCCATCTTTGCAACAATCGAGGCACTAGACGTGTACACCACCACAAAACATACACACTTAAAGGCAGATTGGTTGTTGCTGGTGCCACCCACTTTGCAACACCGTTGCCAAACAAACAAACAAAAAAAAATAGAGAGGGACAGCATTTCCTGTTTGTCTTGGGTAAATCACAAACAAGGCCATGTTGATTAAGCGCTCACGACTATTTTTTCATTGTTCTCCTTCCCCCTATAAATCAACACAATACACACATATATACACGTCCATTGCCAAGTGCTACAACTCTTGTTGTGTTGTGTTGTATTGTGTTGTGTTGTGTTGAGCACTGTCCAGACATGACACACTGCATGCTGATCCCCCACGTCACTTGTAGGAGACCTAGTACTAGAGGCACTGGTGGAGGAGGCAATGGAGACAGGCAGACCAGGTGACGCTGCGTACACAAAGAGCGCCGCACCAACAAACAACAACAAGAAAAAAAGGAGAGACAAAAAAAAGTCGGACGAGAAAAAAAATTAGTGGCGAAGAAAAGTGAAAGTGAAATTGGTGTTTGACCACCAACCCCATTGGCTTCTTGATTATCGATATCCCTGTGCTTTTTTAAACTTTACAGTTTTGGTGGCCGCGCTGCAGTAGGAGTGGAACTATAACCATTTTGGCACTCTCACCAATTACGTCACAAACCACACTTGGTGAGAGGATGCGGGTGGCAAAATGGTTGTCGTGGTCAAATGGTTGTTGTGGTCAAATGGTTGTTGTGGTCAAATGGCAATAGGAGGAGGGGGAAGACAAGACGTGATGGGAAGAAAAAAAAAGAAATTTTTTTTGTAGGTGGTGGGGGGAAGCCTCGTTGCCTGTTGTGCAGATTCAATTCCGTATCGCTCGACCTTCTCATCCGTTGCCGTTGGTCTCGACGAACAGGGTGGCTTTTCTTTAATGTTGGTTGCTTGTTGAAAGCATCACTTTGTTTCTCCTTATATATCGCCCCATCTTTGCTGTCCCACCCTGTTTCTTTTTTTGTTCTTGTCTTGTGATACCTTTTCTTTTAAGGTTATACGATCTTGCCCATTGGAAAAGGAAACAAAAAATATCACTCATTTTGGCAACGCACATCACACGAGCACAGCCATCAACAACAGTAAAAAGAACAACAACAAAAACACCCACCAACAAGAACACAACAACAAGAACAAGAACAAGAACACAACAACAACCTACCCACATGAAATTCATAAACACCCTGTCCCTCAGTTTTTACAAGGTTCGCAGGAAAACCAGGGCGCTCCTACCACACCTTGTGTTGGTCCTTTGCCTAGGATTCACCATCAAAATATACCTCACCGCCGAGACAGCCCAGTCAGCGTTGGAGCACCACTCTCTCCAACAACACGCAGCCAGCTCATTCAACCCCAAGGACAATGCCCTCGACGTGTTCAACTACTTGCTACAGCAAAACCACTCCCTGGACCAAGACCACCCCAGCGTGGGGTGGTCTGAAGCTGGCATCTTTTTCCACTGGGACGACTGGGTAGACCTCTCCCCCGCCAACCACATACTCAACAACCAACGGCTCGAATCGCCTTTGGGTCACTGCACCCCGGCCTTGAAACAGTTTGCCAGCGTCAATGGGTTCCGCATCGAGTCATACAACACCAAGGTGGCCCGTGGCATGGCCCACTTGTACTGCTCATTTGACATCCCGGAAAAAGTGGTGGTTGTTACTGACGATGCCATGATCCAAGTGCCAGTGGCGGGCAAGCGGCGGTTGGGCTCAAAAAAGCTGCTGCATCTAGTCACCACCACCGAGGCCGTGCTCGCCAAAATGGCCCTTGTCAAGGACAACCCAAACCAGGCATTTAAAACGGCCAAGCTAGAGCCCTTGCGCCACAAGGTCCAAGTCAACCCCGCCGACTTTATCTTCAAGCCCGACACTGAAATCATCAAGCTACAAGAAAAGTTGGTCAATGAGTCCATCACCGCCGACGAGTTCAAGTACTTGACGTTTCTCGAATGGTCAAACAACCACGTGGTGGACCACGCCGACCGCTGGTTCAAGTACCCCTGGATCTACTCCGACATTGTGCGCGGCAATGCCCACCACTTGGCGTACCCGTTCTTCAAGAGATACATCAGCGACCGCGAGCGCGAGTCGGTGATTCACCACATGGTGCGGGCGTGGTTCCAGTTTGCCGAGACCCAGGGGTTTGCCACCTGGCTCAACTATGGCAACTTGATTGGATGGGCCTACAACGGCGTCAACTTGCCCTGGGACACTGACGTTGATGTGCAAATGCCCATTGCCCACCTCGACCGGCTCGGTCGTGAGTTTAACAAAACCATGGTTTTGGAAAACCCGCGGCTCGGCAATGGCCGCTACTTGATCCAAGTGGCGCCAACTTATATCCGCCAGGGCAGCGGCAAAAACTTTATTGACGCGAGGTTTATCGAAGTTAACACCGGGTTGTACATTGACATCTCGGCATTGGCCCACACAGAGGCGCCGCCGCCCAGGGACTGGCTGTTTCCCGACAACTTGACCACCATGGCGGTGCACTGCAAAAACTGGAACTGGCACACCTTGGATGAATTGTTGCCGCTTCGACACACATACTTTGAGGGAGCATCGGCGTACATCCCGCAAAAGGTGACAGAGTTGTTGGCAAACAAGTACGGCAGCCGGGCCATTACAAACGTGGCGTACCAGCGCCACAATTACCAAAAGGATATATCCATGTGGGTGCCGGACCATATTTGTGCCACGGCCCCGCCATTGCCCCTAGGTGAAAGCCGATTCAATGGAACTGGGCTCTCGCTCCGCGGGGCATGCAACTCCCCGGCGCTTCAAGACGAATATGACATTCTCCGCGAGACTAGTGCCAGGCACCACCAGTTAAACTCAGACATTGACCACCCGGCTGCTTATGATGTGGGTAGCTTGGGCGACTTGCCCATATTGAGGAAAGACGCGTGGGACTATTATTATGATATCAACCACCAATTGGTGGATAACGACAGGTGGTTTGTCAAGAAGAAAGTTCCCAAGTTGGTTTAAGGAAAAAGTCAAAACATTGACAGAATTAAAGGTTGTTTAATAGCCGCCATTGTGTATAGCTGGCGGATACAACACAAGTAGAATCAAAACTAATTTTTCAGCAACAACAAGAAAAAAAGAAAAAGAAAAAGAAAAAGAAAAAAGAATTCATTCAAACTTTATATCTCTCTTCCCCATCATGCCGAAAGTATTCATCACTGGTGCTTCGGGCTTCATTGCCCAGCATATCCTCAAACTTCTTCTTGAAGCAGGGTACGATGTCGTTGGAACAGTTCGGTCTGCCGCCAAGGGCGACCAGTTGGTGTCGTACGTCCAGCCCAACCATCCCCACAAGTTCACCTACGAGGTTGTTCCCGACATTGCCGCCCCCAATGCCTTTGACGCGGCATTACAGCGACACTCGGACGTGGCATACGTGCTCCACACGGCGTCGCCCTTTTTCTACAACACCCAGGACCCGGAACGCGACTTGATTGTCCCTGCCATCAGGGGCACCGAAAACATTCTCCACGCCACTCTCAACCACGGGACCCTGGTAAAGCGGGTGGTGCTCACCTCGTCGGACGCGGCAATATACAACAATGTCGACGAGGCCAACCCCAGACTCTCGTTTGATGAACTGAGCTGGAACAATATCAAGTATGAGGACGCCGTAAGAGACCCCATTGCCGCATACTATGGCGCCAAGTCGTTTGCCGAAAAGCTCGCGTGGGAGTTTGTCGCCATGCAGCGGCCGCATTTCGGGCTCGTTTGCATCAACCCCGTCTATGTGTTTGGACCCCAGGCGTTTTACTGCGACGCGCGCAATCTCAACACGTCAAATGCCATGATTGGCGCCTTGTTGCAGCTCGGCCCCGAGGATGCGTTTGACAATGATATGGGCGGGTACGTTGACGTGCGGGACGTGGCGAGGGCGCACGTACTTGCCATTCAAGACAGCAGGGCCGGGGATGCGCTTGTGGGCGAGAGGTTGCTCTGCACCAATGGCCAGTTTAGTACGCAAATGATACTTGACGCCATCAATAGCCAGTTCCCCCACTTGAACCTCCCTCGGGGAAAGCCAGGAACTGGGACGGAGGATATCAAAAAGTTGGCCCGCGTGGACAATAGCGCCACAAGGAAAAAGTTGGGGTGGCAGTTTAATGACTTGTCGACAATTGTGGGGGACACGGTGAGACAGATTTTGGATAGCAAGTGAATACTTGTGCACACTAGACTAGAGAATTGTACATTGGAATAAATACAAACAATAGAATATATGTGTATATGCTCCCCGTTAGTGTTGGCTATGGCGGTTGTAGGTCAAGAACGTGGCCAAGATACCCACGTCATATGTCGCCTTGAGCGACCCGGCCACGACAAAGGTGATCCATTGGTCACCCATATGGGTCAAGACCCCCACAATGCTGGGCCCCACCACCTGCGCCAACGTCTTGACCACATTGACAAACCCAAACACCGCCGTCCTATGCTCATCAGCCACGAGGGTGGCCAAAAACACGTGCTTGGGCGCCACGTCCATGGACATGGTGGATGCCCGAACAACCAAGATCCCCAACGTGACGGCAAACGACGAGGGCAATGGAACCAAGGCAAGGAGAATGGACGCGGGTAAATGGGTCGCCACCATGGTCACCACCGCACCCAAGCGTTTGGTGAGCGACGTGCTCAAAAGGGACGCAAACCCACTCACAATCCCCGTGGTGAAAAACACCGACCCCAAATAGTGCGACGAAATGTCAAACTTGTTTTTGATGTAGAATGAAACCCACGATTGCGGAACCAACGACGACGCAAACGCGTCGAGCCCAAACAAGAGAGATAGTTTGAGCACAATCATGTATGTATCGGGGGTCAAATGGGGTAAAAGGGTAAACTTTCTTTGCGGCTGTGGTTGTGGTTGTGGTTGTGGTTGTGGCTGCTCATTGCTCTCCTCCATCAACCGGGTGGTTTCATCTGCATCGCTTGGCGTCAGCAACACCGCCGCCGGCTTGGCCTCAATTTCCGGGGTAACAAATAGACAAAGCACCACGCAGATAAACGACAAGCCGGTATAGGCCATAAACACACCCCGGTAGCTCTGCACCTGGCCGAAATGCCACTTTTCCTCCATCAATGCCACCAACCCGCCGCCAAAGTACGAGCCAAGCGCGGCGCAAAACGTGCCGAGAAAAGTGTACCACGCATAAACGTCGCTTCTATCTCCATGCGGGACCAAGGACGCAATTGCGCTCTGCTCAATGGTGCGAAACGGCCCCACCTCGCCGCCAGAGGGGGTGAGTATACCCAAGACCGCCACCGCCACCAACACATAGTAGTTCTCGACAATGCTAAACACGGCCCCCGTGAGTGTCATCAAGAGGGAACACAATATAAGAACCCGTTTCCGCCCAACTTGGTCCGTCACCATGGACAACAAGAACGACGTCACTAGATCGCCAATAAAGGTCAATGTCATAAACAAGCCAATGTACTGCTCCGACACCCCCAATGCCTTCAAGTACAATGCAACAATCAAGGAAGTGGCGCCAAAGCCCACGAGGCGGATCATCCGCAACGCGATGATTATGTACACGTTGCAACCAGAGCGGGCAATGGTGGAAAGACCAAGCTCATCGGCAATGAATCTCCAACTTGTCATTTGGTAATTGGCCAGGGGGGGGGGGAGGGTTTAAGGGCAAGGGCTTTTTTTTTTTTTCTTGTCTCTCTCTTCCCCTCAAGATTGTGAAGCGCCGGGCACCGTGGGGGTGGTGGATGTTTGGGTAGTTAGGAGACGGAGGGTCCCACACAAGGGCAGTACTCAACAACGGAGCTAACCTGTTCTTTACCTCTTCCACCAGAAGAGCAATCGCTTACCATCCGGAGGAAGGCTATTCCTCCACACAAAGTGGGACACGGCTGAAAGCAATATGCAGCACTTATCTCCTTTGTCCCTCACTATGTCATGTACTTTATAAAGGAGGGGGGGCAATCATAACAAATCTGCCCTATATATATATACCAGAGCCCATGTCCGGTATCGCTTACACAGAGTAACCAGTAACCAGTTTCACATGTCTAAAACAGTGCACAGCGTCACCGATATCAACCCGCACGAGTCACCCAGCGTGGGGTCACACAATAGTTTAGAGTTGGAGAGCCAGCAGGAACTTGAACCCCAAAGAAAGTTTAAGGAGAGCGACGCCGGCGACGGCACCAAGCGCGAAGACCAGTATATCCACGGCCACAAGTTGATTCTATGCTTCATCTCGTTGTTTCTTTGCCTCTTTTTGTTTGCATTGGACCAAACAATTGTCGCCACCATCTTGTCCACCGTGGGCAACAAATTTGACTCGTTTGAAAACATTGCCTGGCTATCGTCCGGGTTCTTGCTCACCATGGCGGTGTTTCTCCAGCCGTTTGGACACATGAGCATTATTTTTGGCCGCCGGTGGACCATGGTTGCTGCCATTATCATTTTCGAAAGCGGGTCCTTGATGTGCGCCGTGGCCGACTCCATGAATGTGCTAATTGGCGGCCGCGTGCTTGCGGGTGTGGGCGGTGCCGGCATTCAGGGAATCAGTTTTGTTATTATTTCCGAGGTGGTGCCCATCAACAAGAGACCCATTGGCATGGCGCTCATGTCGGTGGTGTTTGCCGTGGCCTCGGTGTTGGGTCCCTTGATTGGCGGCGCCTTTACCTCGCACGTTACTTGGCGATGGGCGTTTTATATCAACTTGCCCGTGGGGGGTATTGCCCTCGTGGTGTTTTTATATTCCTTTAGGCCACCCACACCCAGGGGCAACTATCTCACCTTGTTGAAAAAGTTTGACTATTTTGGCACCTTTTTATTGATCTCCGGATGCGTCTTGTTGCTCTTGGCACTAACCTTTGGCGCCTCCGATTTCAGCTGGGATTCAGGAGCCGTGATTTCGTGCTTTGTGTTGGGGCCCTGTTTACTAATTGCCTTTTGTGTGTGGAATTTCAAGTTTTCCACAAACCAAGTGATTGCCACCAATATTGTAATTGTTCCGCAAATAATTGCCTCGGTGCTTTCCATCGCGGGGATTTTTACCGCCTTTATCGTGACCATGATATACTGCTCGGTGTATTTCCAGATTCTTCGTGACACCAGTGCCCAGGGGGCCGGGCTACACTTGTTGCCGTGCATCGTGAGTGTGGTGATTAGCTCGTTGTTTTCGGGGGTCATGATTCAAAAGTTTAAATATGTCAAGCCATTCAATGTCGCTTCCGGCATCTTGGCCCCCATTGGAGCAGGTCTCCTCTGTTTGCTCCAAGTTGATTCGTCCTTTTCCAAACAAGTGGGGTTATTGATCCCTATTGGCGTCAGTGCCGGGCTTCAAATGCAACCTTCATTCTTGTCGGCCCAAATCAAGGCCCCCAAGACCCCTGGGAGTTTGATCATGACGACGATTTTCATCAACTTCTCGCGGTGCATCACCTCCGCCGTTGGCGCCACATTGGCCGACGCCGTATACACCACGTCGTTGAGAAACATATTCAACAAGGCCATCAAGACGGCCGATGCGCTGATTGCTCAAGAGTTGAGCGAGTTTTCCCTCGACAGTTTGATCTCGTCCAACAAGTTTCTCAAAACCTTGTCTCCCCGCGCCGAGTTGTTTGTCAAGCAGCAGATGATGAAGGCGATTAGAAATGTGTTTTACATGTCGATTGGCTTTGCGGCCATTTCGTTTATTGCTTGTTTCTTTGTAACCAACAAGAAATTGCCCGCCATGGTGGATATGGGCGAGGAGGCAAACAAGCCTACCGAGATTGATGCCTTGCGGGAGGCAGAGTTGGAGGAGGAGCCACTGAAAGAAGGGGGAGACGGTGATAAAGAACTGGATTCATCCGTAGGTGGTGGTGGTGGTGTCCCAGATAAGGCTACTTTGTAATACAAATTTTTTACATTAGTTTGCAGCAATGTTCTCTCCTCCCTGCAACGGCGCTATACTCTTTTATTTTTGTGTCGGCCCTCCCACTGCCGGTCCGTCCCCTCTTAGCTCCGGGGAGGGGGCGCCGCACCTATGCTCGCTCCCCCTTTTGGGGTCATTTTACGAGCAGGGTGGCAAAAGCGGCGCGGCGCGGCATTGCATTTTTTTATAAGCGCAGGCCCACCAGGCCTGGCTTCAACCACATTTAGGCTTTCAACCGCCGTGCCCGCCGCATCGGCTCTTTCCTCCGTGTCGCTTGGCAGGAGAGGGGGGTGGGTGCGGGTGGTTTTCCAGAGGAGCTAATTTTTAGCCTAGTACCGCCGTCGGGGGTACAAATAGCCTATATGCAGGGATAAACACCGTGCGGAAATATAACGTTAAAGCCTCGCGGAGGTGGGTATAAAAAGAAAAGGCAATATGTCACTTTTTTGACCAAAATTTTTTTGAAGGAAAGCAACAACAACAACAACAACCACAACTATGAGCGACAAGTTTGAGGAAAAAGCAGTGGTTCCTGCTGATCTCGAGGACCAGCAGCCCGTGAGCAAAAAGTTTAAAGAGGCAGATGCCGGCGACGGCACGGCACGAGAAGACCAGTACCTTTATGGCTTGCAATTGTACTTGTGCTTTGTGTCCCTCTTTCTCTGTCTCTTTTTGTTTGCCTTGGACCAAACGATTGTGGTAACGGTGCTCACCACCGTGGGCAACCAATTTAACGATTTCTCCAAAGTGGGGTGGCTCTCGTCGGGGTTTTTGCTCACCATGGCGGTGTTTATCCAGACATTTGGCAAATTGTCCATCATTTTCGGCCGGAAATGGACCATGGTGGCAGCCGTGGTTATATTTGAGGGTGGGTCCTTGATGTGTGCCCTTGCAAACAATATGAATGTGCTTATTGGCGGCAGAGTGCTTGCGGGTGTGGGCGGTGCCGGGATCCTGGGAATCACCTTTGTCATTGTTTCCGAGGCGGTGCCCATCAACAAGAGACCCATGGGCATGGCCATCATGTCCATCACCTTTGCTGTGGCCTCGGTGTTGGGTCCCTTGATTGGCGGTGCCTTTACCTCGCACGTTACTTGGAGATGGGCCTTTTATATCAACTTGCCCGTGGGCGGGTTTGCCTTGGCGGTGTTTTTGTATTCCTTTAGGCCGCCCATGCCCAAGGGAAACTATTGGCTGCAGCTCAAGGAATTTGACTATTTCGGCACCTTTTTATTGATTTCCGGGTTTGTGTTGGTGCTTTTGGCCTTGACGTTTGGCGGGACACAATTTGCTTGGGGATC
>JAKTZW010000418.1:0-28650 GCA_030579015.1 Zhuliangozyma blackwelliae | reverse complement strand
GATTGTGGAGGAAGAGATGGAGATGGAGATGGAGGAAACGGAAGAGACAGGATTATGGCGGAAGACGGAAACGGAAGGGAAGGGATTCTAGAGGAGATGGAGGGATTCTTGAGGAAAAGGGACGGGGATAAGAGTTGTTGTTGTGGGTATTTTGAAACTCCTAAGTGGTCAATCCCTCCAGTTGCTATATTTCATCCAGTTTCATTCCACATCGCGACGACGAGGAATGCCCTGGGAGAAGCACTTGTCGATTGTTGAGAAACAGTGAAATGCCTGCTTTGCCCCCCAACCCTCTGCCCCCTACCCCCTACCCTCTACCCTTCAACTTCTGCCACCACGCTGAGGAAAGAAGAAATGGGGAAGCACAAACTTGGACTCTACCTCAACCTCCATCTCGAGGCGTATGCGACAAATTGCATTCTCCAAGCGGCATGCATTGATTACTTGCGTTTATTAATTGCCAGCGTCGCCAGTTTTTTGTTTACGGTTTCTCCTTCTCCATTTGTCGCTGGCAGCACCGCGCGAAACTTGGTTGCGTGTCGAATTTAATGTCGCAAAAAGAGAAACGAAAACAAAAACTAGACACTGACATCACTGACATCCCCCGGCCCCCCAACACACACATACACAGTGTATACAGCAACAGGGGGCAACACTTTCCACCCAGTACTACGTCAGCAGCAGTTGATTTCTTTATATCATGTAGCAGTGGCTAAATCTGGTGCACCCCCCAAATATCAGGGGGAACAAGCAGGGGGAAGCAGTGACATGTCAACCGTAGCCAGCAACAGCAACAGCAACAGCAACAACACCCACAACAACACCCACAACAACACCCCCAGTAATACAGAGAAAGCAGAGGCACCTGGCAACACCAATCGTTGACTTGACTCCTTTACTTGTTGTTGTTGTGGGGGTCATTCAAAAAGGTTTGCCGATTAGACCAAAGCACGTGCTAGCCACCTGCATACAAGGTGAAACTCCCCCGATGCATTTTTCTTTTTCCGTTTTTTCAACCAGCACCTCTCACCGCAATCCCCATTGGAGAGACAACCCCCCTAGTGTTTTGGCGAGCGGCAAAGCACAAACAAAACACGGTATCTAGAGCCTCTACCCATCACCACCACCACAAACAAATGGGCGAGAAGCACCTCCAGCAGCAACAAGAAAAGAAGCAGCACGAGCAACAACAAGAAAAGAAGCAATGGCGGAATAGGAGGAACCCTCTTTACTTTTACGGGGTCGGCCTCTCCCTACTCACCCTATTGGGGTTGCTACCTCTCAAGTACTTTTACCACCCAGCCGTGCCCACGGTGCCCGCAGTGCCCGCAGTGCCCGAACTTCCCTTGGTGTCCCCCTATATATCCATTGAGCAGGTGGACCTCAACCAGTCGCGGGTCGATGACATCAAGAGACTCGGGCTCACCCCTAAACCCACCGTCAAGATTGTCACCAACGAAAAGGGAGAGCAAATCATCCACGGCAGGTTCTTGCACATTACAGACATACACCCCGACCCATACTACAAAGGGGGCTCTTCCCAGGACCAGGCATGTCACGGAGGCAAGGGGTCGGCAAGCAAATACGGCGACGCCATACTTGGGTGCGACTCACCCTTGGTTTTGATGGAGGACACCATCAAATGGATCAAAGACAACTTGAAGGACAAGATTGACTTTGTCGTGTGGACCGGCGACAATGTGCGCCACGATAACGACCGAAAGTACCCCAGAACCGAGCAAAACATTTTCGAAATGAATGAAAAGGTTAGCGTGTTGATGTTTAACACATTTAAAAAGAAGGACACCCCTCAGTTGAAAGTCGACTTGATTCCGTCATTGGGCAACAATGACGTGTACCCGCACAACTTGTTCAGCCCGGGGCCCACTCTCCAAACAAGAGAGTTGTACCAGATATGGCAGCCGTTTGTGCCCCAGGTGCAGATGCACACGTTTAGCCGGGGCGCATACTTTTTCCAAGAGGTTATACCCAACCAGTTGGCGGTGCTTTCCATCAACACCTTGTACTTGTTCCAGTCCAACCCGCTCGTGGACAATTGCGACAAGAAGAAGCAGCCCGGGTACAAGTTGTTTGAATGGTTGGGGTACACGTTGAAGGAGATGAGGGCAAGAAAGATGAAGGTTTGGCTCTCGGGACACGTTCCGCCCAACGAAAAGAATTACGACATTTCGTGCTTGCGCAAGTATATTGTGTGGACCCACGAGTATAGGGATGTCATTATTGGCGGGTTGTATGGACACATGAATATCGACCATTTCATCCCCTTGGATTCAGTCGCCGCGTACAAATCAATCAAGAAATCGCTAAAGGGCAAGTCTTTGAGCATCATGGATGATGCTGATTACCACTACTCCGATTCTGATTCTGATTCTGATTCTGATTCTGATTCTGATTCTGACGATGATGTCGCTTTGGAGGAATCAAACATTTACCGCACGCTCGAAGAAAACTTTGACGAGGACTTTTTCAGGGTCCAGGGCGGGGTGCCTGCCAACAAGGTGAAATACATGGAGACATTGAGAGAGACATTGTATGCGCTGATCAAGGGAAGGAAAAAGTCCCGGCCCCATTCGGAGCGGTACTCCATCGCCCACGTTTCGGCCTCGGTCATCCCTACCTTCAACCCAGGGATCCGTGTTTGGGAGTACAACATTACAAACTTGCCGCACGAGCTTTCGCGAGTGAAATTTGAGCCATGGGATACATTCTTTGCTGGCGTTGAGAGGCTTATTGAAGTACAGGACCAGTACACGGACGATGACGACGAAAAAGAAGAGAATGATGTTGACAACTTGTGGTCAATCTTTGCCAAAAAGGGGAGGAGCAAGAAGAAGAAGGAAAAAAAGAGGGACAAGACGTTTCCCTTGCCCATGCCAAAGGACTTGCCCCTTGGCCCTGCCTATGTCGAACAAACGTACACGCCAGAGAGGTATGTTCAGTACTTTCTCGATTTGCAAGGTATAAACTCGGGCGAGAAGGAGTTTGGTTATGAGATTGAGTACAGTACGGACGATTCGTTGTATGGCTTGAAATCACTCACGGTGGATGAGTGGATCAAGTACGGCAGGAAATTGGGGGAACCAGTCAAGGATCAAGATTCCGAAAAGGGCAAGAAGGAGAAAAAGGGAGGCAAGAACCACAAAAAGGGAGGAAAGAAGCACAAAAAGGGCAAGAAGGAGGATGACGAGAAGAAGAAGAAGAAGAAGAAGAAGCACAACAAACAGGGTAAAGACGATGACAAGTACATTAGCCATTTGGAGTCCATGTGGCACGAGTATTTGAAAAACTCGTTTGTCAGTTCCGACTATGAGAATAAGGGATACGGCTAGTTTGACGATTATGTTTGCTTTATATCATTACATCAACAGTAACAACATGTGTGGTTTGTAATGTGGTGGTGATGGAGAAGGAGGTGATATATATATGGCTGCAACTCACGTGACAATAGGGCTCGAACCCACATTTTTTTTTGTCCACTCCCTCACACACCCACATTGACAAAAACTTTTCAACCATTTGTATATACCCTTTTCCCCTCCAACAACTAACCATTAAATTCCTTTCGTCAGTTTAAACATACAAGTCGAAATGGGTGGCACTCGTGAAAAGAAAATCGAATACTTTGCAAAGTTGAGACAACTTTTGGAAGACTACAAGTCTATCTTTATTGTTGGTGTTGACAATGTCTCGTCTCAACAAATGCACGAAATCAGAAAGGCCTTGAGAAAGGACGCTGTTGTGTTGATGGGTAAGAACACCATGGTCAGAAGAGCCGTTAGAGGTTTCTTGTCTGAATTGCCAGAGTATGAAAAGTTGTTGCCCTTTGTCAAGGGTAACGTTGGTTTCATCTTTACCAACTCTGACTTGAAGGAGATTAGAGAGATTATCACCTCCAACGTTGTTGCTGCTCCAGCCAGAGCCGGTGCCGTTGCTCCAGACGATGTGTGGATCCCAGCCGGTAACACCGGTATGGAGCCAGGTAAGACCTCTTTTTTCCAAGCTTTGGGTGTCCCAACCAAGATTGCCAGAGGTACCATTGAAATTGTCTCTGACGTCAAGGTTGTTGCCAAGGACCAAAAGGTTGGTCCATCTGAAGCCACCTTGTTGAACATGTTGAACATCTCGCCATTCACCTACGGTATGACTGTTGTTCAAGTTTACGACAATGGCCAGATCTTCCCATCCTCCATCTTGGACATTACCGACGATGAATTGATCAAGCACTTTGTGTCTGCCATCAACACCATCGCCTCCGTCTCGTTGGCTGTTGGCTACCCAACCTTGCCATCGGTTGGCCACACCATCATCAACAACTACAAGAACGTCTTGGCCTTGTCTGTTGCCACTGACTACACCTACGAAGGTTCCGAAGCCATCAAGGATAGATTGGCCAACCCAGAAGCTTATGCTGCTGCTGCTCCAGCTGCCTCTGCCTCTGCCTCTGCCGGTGCTGACGAATCTGCTGCCGCTGAAGAAGCTCCAGCTGAAGAAGAAGAAGCCTCTGACGACGACATGGGTTTCGGTTTATTCGATTAAACTGATTAGATATTGCTCTATAGTGCAGGAATCAATAAACACCAACAAAAGTCAACCAAAAAAAAGAAGAAAAAATATAGATTCTCTTTTTGCCATTTGCAACCAACGAGTGGGGGAGCAGCGGCTAATGAATATTGGACTCGGATACCTGCTTGGTAAATCCAATGATTCTGTAGCGTCGCTCTCATCAGCAATGACGAGCACCGCCGCCGCCGCCGCCGCCGTCGCCACCAGCAGCACGTACAGCACGTACAGCACCAGCAGTACCAGCAGCAGCACCTCCCGTAGCACCTCCACATATATCACGCTCGGCAAGCCATTGGAGCTCGTGCTCCAGCTTGGTTTCATCAAAACCACCTTGATCATCGACAACAGCCCCTTTTACAACTGGCAAGAGGCGCTTGGAAAGTACCGAGAGCTTGCAGCCATGATCCACAAACTGATTGATATTGTCAAAATGCAGCCACACTGCAAGGAGAGTGTAGTCAACTTTTACACAAACAACCGACTCGACTATATTATCGCGTTGGTGGCTGCAGGCGCGCTGGCGCACGACAAGTTTATTGATTCAGAAGACACCATCCACCAGCTTCTTGCCCTGGTGTATGAGGTGTCGCACTCGTACGGCATCGCCATTACCGAACGGGTCAATCTCAAAATGTTGGACGTGTTGATTGGTTTCCGAAACCGAGTGCCCGCCCCGGCTGCAAAGCCGTTTGTTGAAAAGAGACCAACGGGGTTGGACAGGGCAATCTTTTGCGTGTTGAGCAACAGTAAGCCAACGTTGGGGATGTTTCACCACCTCGAAAATCTACACACACCAAACAATCACCCAAGAAGCAACCGCAACCACCACCACCACTACCAGCTTGTGGGAGACTTGGCTGTCGTGATGGGGAATTTGAAAAGAGAGCCAATTGACAGGGAAAACATGCTGGAAATTGCCATGGTGCTCCATTCTATGGTCACTACTGCTGCCGCTGCAGCGTCATCAACAACCATTGCTTCGCCCCAACTAAAACAGATCCAGCGGGACTACAAGGATATCTTTGGCACCACGATGGTGCACGAAAGCGAACGAGGGCAGAATTCAGACTTGTACGTGTTGAATAGAGCATGCCCCGCGCCATGGATCACCCAGCTTTTCGCCGGCCAAGAAGAAGAAGAAGAAGAAGAGGAAAAAGAGGAGGAGCTAGACGTGGCTGCTCTGACCAGCCCCGACGACAAAGGGGCAGAGCTCCCAAGTGTTGACACCACATTGTGCACGGCAGAAAAAGTGCCACGAAAGCTGCTCAAACATCTATTCAGACGCAAACACCCGTCGGGGCTTCAGCACAAACCCAAATGGCCCTTCCACTGGAGACGCAAATAACTGTCTCAAATTGCTACTATATACACATGCACACAAGAAACAACAACACCTTCATCACCTTCTTCTATACTGTTCCTCGGGAACTTCCTTGGTCTCGTACCTCTCTTCCACCACAGGCTTAACCACCTGCTGCGTCAACTTGCTTTCCTTGGGCCAAAACTCAGGCAACAACCCAATCTTTTTAAACAACCAAGTGACTCTTTCCGTGGGCACCGCGCCCACACCCAACCAGTACTTTGCGCGATTTATATCCAACGTAATGTCCTTGGTAAACCTATCTTGTTTAACGTACCCTGGCTTGGGTGTTGGCTTGGAGTCGTAGGTGCCAATCACCTCCATGGGCAACTTGTCACGAGCATTTCTTGGCTTCATCACCACAATGTTGTACACTGGATCGTGGCGTCTGCCGAAACGAGCGAGTCTGATTTTCAACAAGTCCCTCTTTTTCAAAATCCTGCCCCCCTGTGACACATCCTTGGCTAAGTGCGCCGCCAACTGGGTTAGACTAGAGTGCATTGGTCAATGAGTTTGGTGTGTACTGCCACTGTGAAAATTTTTGTATACCCATTTGAAAGAGAGAGAGAGAGAGAGAGAGAGAGGGAGACAAATGTCGGCGAAAAATAATGTCTCCTCTTTTTTTTTTTCACACATTTATGCTATAATATACACAGTCGTTACACTACACATCAAAACTTCTTTCTTGCCTTAAACTTTTGCTTGGGCTTGGAGATTTTGGACTTGCCCCCCATGACCTTATTGCCCTTGCTTGGCTTTGCCACTTCTTCACTATCGGACCAATCCTCCTCATCCTTGGTCTTTTTAAACTTCAACTTGTTCTTTTGTCCTCTAACTGGAGCCTGTTTCACCGCGTCCAAGTACGCGTCAATGCCCGACCCCTTGTTGGCCAATGGGTCGTCCGATTCCTTTTGGTCTTCGCTGAAAACAAGCTTGCCGTCCTTGGTCTTGAACTCCAGCTTGCTCTTTGCTGCCAAATCGCTCTTGGTAAACTTTTTGGGCTTGGACGACGAGATGTGGGCCAACGCTTGGCGGTCCAACAAGTTTAATGGCTCATCACCAGTCTCAAGAATAAACTGGTTGGATCTGGCACTCCCCCTACCGCCCTTCTTGGCCCGTTCCTTATCCTCGTCATAGATATCCACATCCTCTTCGTCGGAAATGTCCGAGTCGTACAATGCTTCCTCATAAGCAGAAACAAACTTCTTTTCTGGGTTGGTTGAGGTGCCGTTGGCTTCAGCTTCAGCCTCAGCCTCGGCCTCAGCGGCCTGTTTCCTCTTTTGCCGGGCTCTGGTCTTTTTGATGTTGGCCACCAACTTGCTATCCTGCTCGGGAATGGCTCGCTCAACCTCTTCAACACCAAACTTTCTAATCAACCTTTCGATAATGTGCTTGACCTTGGACTTGAAGTGGCCCTTGTGCTCGTGCGACCATCTCATCAACTTGCTCAACAATTCGTGCAAGTTGGATCTCACCATCTCCTCCGGCAACGACAACACCTCAACCTTGACAAAGCCAATGGCGGACTTGGCAATTTCACGCGAGTTGTGGGTCAAAAACAACTCCACGGTCGATGCAATCTCCAACAACACATCGGTGGGCAACGCATCTTTGAACTCAAACACCAAGCACGAGATGGCAGTGATGGCGGCAGAAATCATGTGCGGAGACTGCGCCGCAAGACCGGCACTCACCATGGTGAAATATTCGGTGAGGGAGGCTTCGGAGGATGGCGCATCGTCTCCGAAACCGGGCACGCGGGAATGCTCCACCACCCCGCCCTCGCTCATCTTTTGGCCCATCTTGATAAGGATCTGGTACGACAACCCTCTTGATCTCTCATTCACGTCCTTGGTGGCCAATATTATTTCTTGCAAAATGGCTGGAATAAAGTACAAATCCGTTGGGGGCAACAACTCCAACACCAATAAGATGGCGTTCAACCTAGCGGCTCTCGCCGAGTTGTGGGTCTTTTCCGTGGTTTGAATCAACACGTTTTCAATCTCGCCGATAAACTTTTGGATCGATTGCTTGCCGGCATCGGTCTCGGCGAGTCTGGAAATGACCCTATACGCCCGCTTCTGCATCAATGCATTGTCGTGCAAACCAACAGTTTGCGAAAAGATGGCAAACAACGCATTGTGGCAGGATTCAGGCACGTACTTGGACATGGCAACAATCAAGTCCATCATCGTAATGCTCAACTTGGGCGTGTCGGACTTGGTATCCCCTTTGCCGCCTGTTGTTGCTGCTGCTGCTCCTGCTTCTTCATCCATGTGCTGCTTCAACATGCCGCAAACGCTGTTAAAAGTGTCGGCCAACTTGTCCTTGGGCACAATCTGCAAATACGTCTCAATCGCCTCCAACACAAACCCTCTCGACTCGGGCATCGTGTACGAAAAGACATTGAACAACACCGACAACTGGTTGTCAGCAATAGAGCTCAAGTATTCAATGTTTTTGTTTGCCTTTTCAAGCGGAAACTTTTGCTGCATCAACAAGTCCTTTCCACTGGCGGTGGTGGTGGTACTGCCGCTTGCACCCGCAGCCGCCAACACGGCATCACGGTAAGCAACGTTTGACTCGACCAACAATCTCATTGCGTGACAAATCTGCACTCTCAACTCAACCTTGGCAAACATCAAGTTGGCAAGCTGGGTGGCAAACGCCTCATCGTAGGCACTGATCAAGTCCGTAGGCAAGTCACAAAAGCGGGGCAACAACGACCAGATTTGGTCGATAATGGTTTGGTAGACCTTGCTGTTCATCGAATCCTGGGTGCCCTGCTCAATCTTGGTTTCGAAAAACTCCACGTTTGGTAGGATATTGTGCTTGTAAAAGTTCAACTCGGCGCATTTGACATTGTCTCTCAAAAGGGGCAACAACCACGCTCTGCCTGGGCCAGCTTTGGCGCCAGTCAAGTTCAAGGGCAATTCACTCAATACTGCCTCGGGGCCCAACGACGCAATAGAAGCAGCAATGACATCTTCGGCTTCCTTGTTTGGGAAATTTGGCGTTTCGTTGGTTCTCCACTCACCAACGGTTTGGAGAATGGAGAGAAAGTCGGGGTTGGCGCGAGACTTTAACTTCAAGATCGAGGCAGCGACAAACTCCAACACTTCTTTGGTTGCATGCTGGTACTTTATGGAAAACAATTCCCTTTCAACAAGCTCGGCAAGAAACGTGACTGTGTCGTCAACCAACTCGTAAGTCTCATTGGTAACACCGCCAACGCCGGGGTTCAACAAAAATGTATCCGGGATGGCCTGGCTCACAATGGCAATCAAACACTGCGATGCCGACGTGTAAATATCCTTTGACTCGGATGCCAAAAATGCCGCAACCACAGGCAAAATCACCTTTAACTTTTCGAGGCACAACTCGGACGACAAGGCAGAAAACCCTTCCAATGCCTTGGCAACGACGGCCAACCAGGAGGCGGCCAAGTGGGTGTCGTTGACGGATGGCTTCAAATCAAAGATAACGTCAAGCACGCGGCAATACTTTTCAACGTCAATGATGTTGGTCATGGACTTGAACAACCCCTCAAAGGCACCAAAGGCCGAGGAAACCAAGTACTGGTCCGACGTTTTGGATATCTCCAACAATATATCGCAAAGCTCCTCGATCCTAGCCACGGGCCACGAGTTGGCCGACGTGATCAACGTTATCAATTGCAAGCAGTGGATAACATGCGAGTTCACCTCCTTGTTCTTCTTTCCCCGGTACTCGCCCAACAACCGCTTCAACTCCTTCAAAGAAATGTCGGCGGCCCATGGAGCAGCAACGTGAATGGGAGAGGGCGAGGCTGGGGGGTTGGTCAAAATCCTTGTCACTGCCTCTTGTGCTCTTCTTCTCACCTTGGGTCTGGCGTCAAACGAAGACTCAAGCAAAGCCAAAAAGGCTCGCTTGGGCGATATGCTTCCAGAAGAGTTCCATTGCAAGGTGTCTTGTGCCAACAACAAGCTTTCCAACGCTCCAATAGTGGACCTGACCAACGGAGCCTCGGCGTCGTCCAACGTCAATGGCTGCGCAAGCTTGGCCAAAATCTGGGAGAATTTGCTTTTGAGCAATGCCTTGGGCGTGAATGGAAACACGAGGTCGAGAAAGTATGCGGTTGTTGCCGCCAACGCCTTATCTTGGATCTGATCGTCTTTGATACATTGGTCGAGCAACGACAAGAACGAGACAAAGTATGCAACGGGTGTCTTTTCGTTGTTTTGCTCTTCAATGTTTTCCTCCACGGCGGATAAAATGATGGCAAGGTGTTTTTGATTATCCAACTTGGAGTTTACCTGGGTTCTAATCCTGGCCAACTTGTCATCTAGTATAAAAGTGTCGACAGGCAACCCTCCATCTGGATTGTTGGTGTCGGCCATTATGATGTTATGTGTGTGTGTGTGTATATATATATGTGTGTTTCTAGTGATGATGATCTGCAAACCTCATCTCAAAGATTTTTTTTATTTTTATTGTATTTTTTTTTTCGTAGCGAGAGATGCCAATAAAGTCGTGTCGAATTACTGCAAAACTAAATACTTATGCATCCAACAGCAACGAGTCCAACAAGTAGTCTATAATCTCAATGTCGTCTTCATACTGCGAATACGCTTTCTTGTAGAGGTTGATATGGTCGGCCCGCTCGTCAAGGTCTCGGAATGCCTGTGCCGGGTCGAGTGACATAAACTCCTCGTGCACGGCATACTTTTTCCCCAAATAGTACCGTATATCGTCAATCAACTCAATAGTGTCTGTGTCCTGCCTCTCCTTGATTCTTGCCGCCGACTCGGCAATCAAGTCGGAAAACTTTCGCCTTTCGTCGGGCGAGTGAAAGACCTTTTGCAAGTTGTATGCAAGCATCTTGGTGATGTGCTGCTCCAATTTGTCGCTCCGCGTTTGCCACGAGATCCGTATAAGCTCATAAGCGTCGTAGCCCAATTTTTGCTTCACCGATTGCAACTCCGCATAGGTGAACGAGCCAAAATGCGCCGTGATGTTTACGGCGCACATGGTCTTTAATCTTTCCAAAAACAACTCGTCGGCGGCGAAAAGCAAGTCCACCGACAACTCCAACGGGATGGTGTGGACGTCGTCGTGGTACAAGAAGGATAGCACCATCTCGGCAACGTCTTGGCTGGCGGTGCTGGTCGACAACTGGATGACCGGAAGGTGCTCGGCCTGGATCTGCGGCCGGTTGATGATGCTGACGTTCCAGGCATGGTCGGTATACATGGGCAAATCCTCTTCGCCGTTTTGGAAAATCTCCGACTTGAGCATGGTATCAAAGTACTCTGACCGGGCAATGATTGACTTGTTGACCGGGTAGTACACCACCGACTCTGATTCCGAGTCGATGCAAGCAAGGATGATATCGGGAATCGAGCTGGCTTGCAATAGTGCGTCGTGCTGCTCGTTTGATAAGTAGTTTTTGCAGTCGATATCTTCAAAGTCAACGTCGTCTTCGTCGTCGTCGTCGTCGTCGGCATCGTCATTGCTTATATCCATTGGCGACGTCAACTTTTCGCCCCAAATACTTTTGGATAAGAACGCATCAAGCTCCTTTCTTGCCCTCTCAACAAAGGTGAATGCCAAATCGTGTTTGACCTTTGCCCTTTCCTTGTCGCCAACCGTGTTTCCAATCTTTTCCACGCCCTCGAGCAAGTCGGGCAATTTATACTTTCTTGCAAGCTCAATCAAGTGTTCCCGGTTGACACCGCCGTCGTTGTCATCGTCAGTGGGGATAGAGTCGGTTCTGAGGTAGCAGTAGTCGATAACCGCCTTGAATGCCAAGGGATCCACACTGAGCGGCATTTGGACCACCGTCAAGCACAGCCACTCCCCCGCCAACTTTTCCTTAAAGTACGGACACCTCGCAGCAAGCAAGAACCTATGCAACTGGAAACACCGCAAGTCATTGCTCAACCCGGGCTGCCTAAACTGAAACACAATATCGTGTGTCTGCGGCGCCAAGGGGCCTAGCAACGACGCGATATGTCCCGCAAAAGGCTGGGTCACATCCACGGCCTTGGATATATCAAAGCTAACAAGCAAATCCCGGATCTTGTCATTGAGCGCGCCGTAGATGCACCGGGCGCCCTGGAACGTGTCACGTTCACAAACGGCACCGCGTTGCAAGAGCAACTCGACGATTTTGTAGTGGCCACATAGCGACGAAAGAATCAACGGCGAGTAGTCGTACTCGTCCACTTGGTTGATGTCCAAGTTGGGAGTCGAGAGCAAGGAGTCCACTGCTTCGAAATCGCCTATACGGCATGCCATGCATATATCCGCAAACGCGCGGGCTACTTCAGGGTCTTGGTTCGACGATGTTGAAGTGGTGGAGATGAGCAGATCCTGTGCGTTGGCCTCTATTGAGTGTGGGTGTGAGTGTGGGTGTGGCTGCAGCTGCGACGGCACTGACGATGGTTCGATGGCGGCGCTCATTGACACGGGACTGATGGGGAATAGGCAATAATTCACTCAAAAACCTTGTTGTGGCGGGTAGTGGTGGTGGTGAAAAGGCACTAAGAACAACGTTTTCTTTGCTTGTGGCTTTCACAGGCCTAACCAGCGGAGTTAACAAAAAAAAAAGAGGGTTGTCGCCACAACTGTGTTTTAGTGAATATAACTCCGCTGCTGATTACTAATGGTGAAAGTATAAATAGAGGGGGTAAGAACCCGCCACTGGTGAGCTCAACACACACATACACACACACACACACACACACATATCCATCATGACAAAGACAGTTTTTGTTTCTGGTGCAACTGGGTACATTGCTCAGCATATTATTGCAAATCTCATTAGCCAGGGCTACAATGTTGTTGGCTCCGTCCGGTCTGCTGAAAAGGGCGAGAACTTGAAGCGCTTGTTTGCCACCGACAAGTTTACGTATGAGGTTGTCGAGGTGATTGACGTGCCCCACTCGTTTGACGCTGCTTTGAAAAAACACCCCGAAGTCACTGTGTTTATCCACTCGGCGTCGCCAATCTACACCGATACCGACGATTTGGTGCGCGATGTCATTAGCCCCGCAGTCAATGGCACCAAGTACGCCTTGCAGTCTGTCAAGGACGCGGCGCCCCAGGTGACCCGGGTGGTGATTACTTCATCTGCCGCGGCAATCAAGCCCATCCGCGCCAAAAAGGACGTTCTGGTTTCGTACTCGGAAGACGAGTATAGCGACGTGACGTTGGAGCAGGGAAGCACCTTGCAGGAACACGCCTATGCCGCATCCAAGACATTTGCCGACAAGGCTGCCTTTCAGTTTGTCAAGGACGAAAAGCCCAACTTTACCTTGGCGGCCGTCAATCCCGTTTTCAACTTTGGTCCCGTTGTATTTACGGCCGAGATTGTCAACAAGGACACGTTGCCCTCAACTTCTGAGTTTGTCAACAAGGTTTTGCACTTTCCCAAGGATTTGGCCGAGATCCCCACCTTTACTGGGCTGTCGATTGACGTGCGAGACGTGGCCAAGGCACACCAGCTTGCGTTTGAAAAGGATGAGGCCCAGGGCCAGAGGTTGTTGCTCGAGGAGAACAAGTTTACGTTCCAGCGGGTGTTGGACATTGTCCGCGCCAAGTTCCCCGAACTTGCCCAAAACTTGCCCGTGGGCAAGCCCAATTCTGACGATTTCTCCAAGTGGGGCAAGGCCGAGGACAAGAGAACCAGACTGATTTTGGGCATTGACTATATCCCATTGGAGCAGTCGATTGAGGATGCGGTGAACCAGATTTTAGAAGCCAAGAAATTGGGGGCTGCCCAAGCTTGAACAGATTTCACCCGTATCTTTTATAATCAGTTTTTATATAGTTGGATATCAATACCCGTTTTCATTTTCTTCTTCTTCTTCTTCTTCTTCTTCTTGAAAGACGCCATTGGTCAAGTATTGGCCTGTGGCAAGCAGGTGGCTGTAGAATGTATATCTTGTGGTTGCAAAAAAAAATATAAAACAGGCAAGGCACACACCAAAAAAAAGGGAAAGGACCAACCACAGATACAGACACAACAACGATGCAGTTTCAACAACACAAACGCTCCTCTACCCCCGATTTGGAACAGACTCATACCGTTAGTGCGACAATTTTGTTTCCCATTGCCACCACGAATGGTTCATCCACAACATTGCTCAGCCGCTTGAGAGCGATATTCCACGCCAGGAGCGGTATGGACCACGAAGGAGAATCGGACTCAGTGGGGTCGTCATCATATTGCAGCAGCAGCAGCAGCAGCCGAAACAGTAGCAGAAACAGCAGCTCGACACTAGCTCGTGATTGCTTGCGTGCGAAATGGGGGCAAAATCACCAAACAGAGCCCAAGCTATCCTCAGTGGTGCTTGAAGGGTATGCCCTCGCCTGGAAAACCAACGAGGAGGGAAACAGTGCCGAGTATCGACAGAATATGAAACCGTTTGAGCAGTGGAGAAAACTCCTTGTGTGCAGACAGCGCCAAATGGTGGATTCAAGAGCATAAATTAATGATTTAGTTAAACAAAATTACACACATACACACATACACACAATTTATCAAGTGCAAATCATATGGAAACGTCATGTTTCCCTGTTGTCATACGTATTGACAAAATACTTGAGAAATCTCTCTCTGAACTTGCTGGGTTTCTTTTCCTTCTTGGTCTTGGCCTTTTTGCCACTTTCTTCAACAATAACGTCCTGCACATCGGCCTGGTGCTCGGTGGCACGAGTAGAAGCAGTGCCCTGGTAGGACTCGGCGCTTTCTGGGGGAGTGACTTCGACGGGAGAGTCATTTATATAGCCCGAACCTGCTGAATTGACGTGCCCGGGCCCTTCATGGTCTGACTCGGGTTGTGCGCGCGGGCGTGGGTATTGCTGCTGCTGCTGCTGTCGTTGTTGTTGTTGTCGTCGTTGTTGTTGTTGTTGTTGTTGTTGTTGTTGTTGTTGTTGTTGTTGTTGTTGTTGTTGTTGTTGTTGTTGTTGTTGTTGTTGTTGTTGTTGTTGTTGCCGCTGCTGCTGCTGTACAGTTGGTTTCGGTGGCACTTGTATCTGCGGCGGACGGCTAATGTACTGGTCTCGTGGCGAGCTGGCAAATGGCTCGTTGGGGGACAAGTCTGGCTGTTCACGTGGGCCCGGTGGTTTGGCAAAAGTCAGTAGGGCCGCAGGAGGTAACCCAGAATCCGCCACTAACGAATTCGAGTCTGCAGCCACTACCCGCGCCTTGGGTGGCTCCACATTGGTGGTTGCAACAACTGGCACTGTCGCAAACACACCATTCCCTTCAGCCAAGCGAGCAGCGGGTACATCATTCTTGTCCAACTGTTCATCGCCTACAACACCGTGTCCCGACACTGGCTGGTGCGGATGCTCAACCTCCTCAAACGAATTCAATGACTCCTTATTGGTATCATTCTCCACTTCGGGGTGCTGCACATCCTCAAACTCATCCTCTGTGCCCTGGTCAACTTCATACAATTGCGGTTTTGGGATAGCCGAGTTTGGGCGGATGGAAACCTGTGGACTTTGAGCTGGGGACTCAACAGTAATGGCGGCGAGCACCTCGGGAGACACATACTCAGACCGTGGCCGTGGTATAGTCGCCTGCTGCTGAAGGGACCGCAGAGGAGGCAAAAATGGCGAGGCTCCCAAGGTGGGCGGCGGGTATTCTTCCGGTGCAGCTACATCCTGTTCTTCGTCAGCAGCAAAAGAAGAAGCACCAGCAGCACCACCAACTGAAATATCTGGACCCGATGCGCCAGACCCAACAGCTGGCACTTGCACGGCGTCAGAAGCAGGTTGGGAACTTGGGCCAGCATCAGCACTTAAAGGAGCTGTTGCAACGTTGTTTTCTAGAGACTGTTCTCTAACAACGGGCAGTTGGTAAGCTTCAGTGCTGGTGTACACTGGAGGATGGTCATTATGAGTAGCTGTAGTGTTTGCCGGTTCAGCCACTGCTACTGCCGCTGTTGCTTTATCCACAAGAGGCACGGATGCAGCGGTAGCAACACCAGTGGCAACACCAGCAGCAACACCAGCAGCAACACCAGCAGAAGCAGCAAATGCAGGGCCAGTGAACGAGAAAGGCTGCTTCTGTTGAGCTACCGGGTCAAGCGAAGCGGGAGACAGCACAAACTTTTCCTGAATAGGAGCAGCAGGAGGGGTTTGCGGCTCATTCGAAATAGAAGGTTTGCGTGGTGCCGAGCCGCCTGAGAATATCGAGCTGCTAGTACTTTCTCGCCTCCTTGAAAACAACCCAGTGAATCCCTTCTTCTTTGCCTTTGCCTGCTCTTTGGCCAATCTCTTTTCCTCCTTTGCCTGCTCTTTGGCCAATCTCTTTTCCTCATTTGCCTGCTCTTTGGCCAATCTCTTTTCCTCATTTGCCTGCTCTTTGGCCAATCTCTTTTCAATCTCAGCCTGTTCTTTGGCCAATCTCTTTTCATTCTCAGCCTGCTGCTTGGCCAACCTCTTTTCATTCTCAGCTTGCTGCTTGACCAGCTCCTTTGCCGCCTTTCGTTGCTCCCTTTCCGCCTCTTTCCTCGCCTTGGCAGCTTCGGGGTCATCCCGCAAGGAATGCACAGCAAAGTCGCGGTGGTGATTCAGGTAGCGATAGTCAGGAGGCACAGTGTGGTTTGCTTCCACTTTTTGATCGCGTTGGATCTTGTGCTCTCGCAAGGCATCAATCGACGGCGTATTCTGTGGCTGCTGTTGCTGTTGTGGCTGTTGTTGCTGCTGCTGCACCTGTTGAACATCCTTCCTTGGACTCAAGGGAATGAAACCAAATATTGGCTTTGTAGACTTTTTGGCCTTGACGGGCGCCTCTAATTGGGGCGGTGCTTGCTGCGGAGGCGGGGATACTGGCACTGGGGTTGCTGCATGTTCTTGATACTGCTGGTTGGGGTCGCGATCACCATAAACCTTTTTGTACGCTGCTTTCATGGCCGCAGCATAAAATTCGGCTTCCGTCACCGGCGTTGCCGCTGGTGCTGGCGCTTGCACTTGCCGGGTTTGCTTTGGTGGGTGGTAGGACTGCCTTTGCGTCGCAGAACTCCTTCTCTGCACTGGGACAGTTATGGTTTGGACATGGTCGCTAAACGAGATGGAGCCAGGCGGCGACGTAGACGTCACGTCGTCGTCGTGGTGGTGCTGGTGGGGGGTCACAGCCACGGGGTTGCCGGAAATGCGGTTCTGGATCGCCGACCGTACTGACGAGTTTGAGGGCGCGATGGAGACGGGGCTATGGGGCGGCTTTATTCTTGCTTGCTCGTTGGCGGACAAGTTCTTGTAGGGGTGCAGAGTGTTTTTGGGCGATTCAGCAACACCAGCAACACCAGCAGCTCCCACAGCTCCCACAGCTCCCACAGCTCCCACAGCTCCCACAGCTCCCACAGCCACAGCCAGATCGGCATACTCCTCAGCGGGTGGCCGTGCCGAGTTTTTCAAAATCGACCGCAACGGCTTGGGCTGGCCCTGGCTATTCAACGACGTGGTCCTCTCAGGCAAATCGGGCTCCTCAAACGGAGCCAACAACTTCTTGGGCGACGTTTGCGGGCCATTATCGGCCAAGTTCAACTTGAGTTTGGTCTCGGGATTATCCAAATGAGGATTATCCACCTGGTAATCATACTCGAAATTCTGCAAGTCTTCGTCAATCTTGGACAAGTTTGCCGGCGGGGTGTGGGCGGTCAACGAGCCGGCGCGGTAAGTGTTTGACGACAACGAGTTTGCCCGCGACCCGGACCGCGAGATATTCTTTGTTGACGTTTCAATAATGTTTGACCCATCGGGCAAGGTCCTGACAATCTTGGTGGTTATCGACGTGATTCTGCCCTGGGCGTCAACAACCTTGGTGGTGGTTGTGGTGGTGACCGTCTCTTCCTCACCGTCTCCGTCGCCGTCACCTTGACCGTGCTCCTCAACAATACGGTGCTGGTTGTATTGTTGCTGTTGCTGCTGCTGCTGGCGCGGGTGGGTGTAGCTGCTGTGCCGGTTGGCAGCACTCAAGCTATTGTGTCTCCTTTGTTGTGGGTGCAGCACCGGGCCCGTGCTGTATGACGCCTTGGGGTTATAAGTATACTGCCTGAGCGAGTTTGCGCGTCCCTGGGACAACGAGTTTGACCTCTGGGAGCCCTTGTGTGCCTGTTGTTGTTGTTGTTGCTGGTGTGGCTGCACGGGGGTGCTGTGCAATCTCAAGGCGGCAACTGCTGCCGCCTGTCCCGCTGTGGTCATGGACTGGGTGCGCTGGGGCTGGGACGGTTCTAGAGGCAAGCCGGCGTGTTGAGTGGGGTGGTGGTACGCATCAATGTCTCTGCTGTACTTGCTGAATCCTTGGTAAGAATCGGATCTCCTGGGCTGGGGGGAAAGGGAAAAGGCTGTTAGTAAATACTGCGAAGGGGGGAGGGGAGAGAGAGAGGGAGAAGCGTGCACTCATTGTTGGTGACATACCCTTTTGTCGAATAACCCCATTGTGGTATTATGGCTCTACTCTGTGTATTGCAATATGCGACAAGGAAGTGGAGATAAGTTGTCTGGATGTCTGGGTTATAGGGAATGACTTTCTTCTGGCTGCTGCTGTCTGAACTGAAATTCAGTTTCCTCTTTGAAACCAAAACAAACCAAAAAAAAAAAAAAAAAAAAAAAAAAAAAGACTCTAGTTACAATTGCTATCAACCTATAACACCAGCAGCATATCACAGCAGCATATAGCAGCAGCAGCAGCACACAACAGTAAAAGAGTTTATACCCGGGCACATGAGCCCAGACTCTTGTTTTCTGCAGTTGCTATTGCTTTGGGCTCAGCCGTCGATGTCAACTAGTCCCTCTCCCTCTCCCTCTCCCTCTTTTCCCCCGTGCTTAAATGCATGACACTGTGGAATTGCCAGAGTGAAATTTGCACATGGAATTTCCTTAGCCTAATCCCCTCGTCTAGTCCCCATATGTGGTCTCGTAATCTCCCGTCACTATGGACTAAGCGCCGCCTGAGACGCTAATTATACTACTTTAGCACTAACATGGCCTTTGCTACCAAAACAGTACAAAAATGCAAACATTACTACCTTCACCACATCCTCTCCACTCTCATTACTCCCTTCACCACCGCCTCTCCACTCTCATTACTACCTTCACCACATCCTCTCCACTCTCCTTACTCCATATCCACATCGTCGCCAACCCCCGAGATGGTGGCCGTTGGTGAGGTCATCAACGAACCCTCAGTGACACTCCTTGTATTGGGGTTCAACTGACCCGGCCGCTTCAACCTCTCTGTTGACCGCGACCGGTCAAACCGCGGACTGCCGCTCCTCAGGGACGAAATCTCAACAATGCTGGGCGTGGACCGCGACGACAACGACATTTGCAACGACGCATTGGAAACGGGACTCCCTCCACCCGTGCCACCTTCTTGTATGGACAACAAGTTGGCGCTGCCATTCTTGGTCACCCCCTTTTTCAAATTGCGCGCAAGCTCCGAGGTGCGATTATTGTTGTTTTGCTTTGAGAGCTCCTTCAACTGGTGGATATTGTGGATGCACTTGTTGATGGTTTGCATGAGCAACTTGGGCTTTAATGGCTTGGACACATAGTCGTCCATCCCCTTGGCGAGCGACTTTTCGCGGTCTCCCAACATGGCGTGCGCCGTGAGGGCAATAATGGGGGTCCGAAACAGCAACGAGTCAATGGGGTTGGACTTTTTCTCCCACTGCCGAATCTTTTCCGTGGCTTCAAACCCCCCCATCACGGGCATTTGCACATCCATAAGCACAACGTCAAACTTGCTCTTTTTCACCGCATTGAACGCCTCAAGCCCATTCTCAACCACTTCGATTTGGTGGCCCTGCTTCTCCAAGATCCGCACCGCAAGTTTCTGGTTCACGAGATTGTCTTCGGCAAGCAAGATGCGGTAGCTCACCGACTCGTCCGAGTTTTGCGAAATCGACCTCGACTCCAATGCCGGGATAAGCGCACTGGCCAAGTCGGTGATGGAGCACGGCGTATTGCCATACGACGAGATTCCCAAATCAATACACACCCGCATGTTCAACTCGGGGATCGAATGGTGCACCAACACCAAGGGGATATACTTGACCTCGGAAAGGAGCCGCAACTTTTTCGCCGTTTCAATCGAGTCAATCATGATGATGTCATACTTGACGGGCTCGGCCAAGTTGGCATCGTCAATGTCGTGCACAATAATGGGACACAACCCGAGCTCGGCAATGCCGTCGCGAATCTCGCAAAGCTCACTGTCGCTGTGCTCGGTGGACACAAACAAGACATAGTGCGAGTTGAATGGCAACAACTGCTCCGTCTGCCGCGTGTACTGGATCCTCGAGGGCGACACGCTCACGGTAAAGCAAAAGTTGGACCCGGACCCATATTCGGACGTGACCCAAATCTCGCCGCCCATCAAGTGGATCAATTGCTTGGAAATCGAGAGACCGAGCCCCGTGCCGCCAAACTTTCGCGTGGTGGACCCATCGGCCTGGCAAAAGGTGTCGAAAATCAACCCGAGCTTGTCCTTTTCAATACCAATCCCCGTGTCGCTCACACACACCTCGAGCAATAATTTTTCCGGGTCCTCAGACACCTTGCCCGATTTCTTTACACTAACGCAGACTTTGCCCTCCTTGGTGAATTTTATGGCATTCCCAGCAAGATTTAGAATAACCTGTCTCAATCTGAATGAGTCGCCAATAAGGTTATCGGCAAACGACGAGTCGCACTGGTATATCAAGTCGAGATTCTTTTCAATCGCCTTGACCGCCAATGTCTTTAATGCCCCAAACACGGTTCCCCTAAGCGAAAAGTCAATCTGCTCCACCGTCATTCTATTGGCCTCAATTTTGGAGATATCCAAAATGTCGTCAATAATGGTCAACAACGAATTGGCCAAGTTGTGCACAATGGACAACATCTCTCTTTGGTACTGGGTCAACTCGGTATCCAACGAAAGCTGGGTCATGCCAATGATGCCATTCAACGGGGTCCGAATCTCGTGCGACATGTTGGCCAAAAACTCTGACTTGGCATTGTTGGCCAACTCGGCCGCCTCTCTTGCCGCGGTATTTCTTTGAATAGATTCTCGCAAATTCAACACCATTTGGTTAATCTTTGTCTTGAGCGCATCCATCTCGCCCGACGCCTCCACCGTGATGAAGCGGGTAAAGTCGCCGTCGGTGGCAGCGGCGGTGATTTGCTGGAACCCTCTCACTTGAGACGTCAAGTTTGACGCCATGGTATTGACATTGGAGGTGATTTCCTTCCAAAGGCCATCCACATCTGACACCTGGGCCTGGATCCCCAATTTACCATTGATCCCCACGTCGCGCGCCACTTTGGACACCTCGGAAGCAAACAACTGCAACGAGTCCACCATCTTGTTGATTGTGTTTTTCAACTGTAAAATCTCACCCTGGGCGTGCACGTCAATCTTTTGCGACAAGTCGCCGTGCGCCACCGCGGTGGTGACGGTGGCAATAGACCGCACTTGGTTGGTCAAGTTGGTGGCCATCAAATTGACATTTTCCGTCACCGCCTTCCATGCGCCCTCCACGTCTTGGACATTTGCTTGTCCGCCAAGAATGCCCAATGTGCCCACCTCGCGCGACAATGTTGTCACTTCAAGGGCAAAGTTTTGCAATCGGTCCACCATCTGGTTGATGGTTAGTTTCAAATTTAGAATCTCCCCCTTGCAATCGGCCGTCACCTTTTTGGACAAGTCGCCCTTGGCCACGGCGGTGGTGACATTGGCAATGTTTCTCACCTGGGTGGTCAAGTTCAACGCCATGGCATTGACATTATCGGTCAACTCCTTCCAGATGCCCTCGACATTTTCGATAAAGGCTTGGCCCCCCAAGATACCAAGCACCCCGACATCACGCGCCACTTTGGACACTTCAAACGCAAACGTCCGCAACTGGTCCACCATGGTGTTGATGGTCATTTGCAACTGTAGAATCTCGCCCTGGGCGTGCACGTTAATCTTGCGCGACAAGTCGCCTCTCGCAACAGCCCGCGTCACGTCGGCAATTTCTCGCACCTGGTTGGTCAAGTTTAATGCCATGATATTGACATTGTCAGTCAAGGACCGCCATATCCCCACCAGGCCTTCATTCTTGGCCTGGCCGCCTAGTTCACCATTGGCCACCTCGGTGGCCACCTTGGTGACTTCGCTGGCAAACGCCTGAAGCTGGTCCATCATGGTATTGATGGTGATTTTGACCTTGAGGATTTCCGGGTCCGACTCCACCGAGTGGATCTCCACTTTTTTGGACAAGTCGCCCATGGCCACCGAGATGACCACGGTACCGATTTCCGAAAGCGCTTGCTTAAAAGCCTTGTTGGCGGTTTTGTTTGTCTCCAACTCGTTTTTGTAGTCGTTGATCAAGAGATCTTGCTGTCTCATGTGTTTGATAATGTCGTTGCGTATCTCGGCGTGGCTCTGCTCAAACAACAGGGGGTCTTGCAAAATCGCCATAATGTCGCCACGGGAGGGGGCACAAGACAACAGCATCGCACAGGTGGATGGTGGTGATGGCTCTGCTGCTAGTTTTTGTTTCTTTGTGGGAGGCGTAATTTTGGAAACAAAAAATGACGGGGTGGTGGTGTGGAGTGATTAATGATGGTGTCTTTTTTGATGGATCTCCAGGAAAAAGGACAAGGTTTATTTATTTGATTTGATTTGACTTTTGAGTTGGCAAGGGGGGGAGGAAAGAAAGAAATGGACGTTTTCTGTAAATCTTTGTCAATCTTTGTGGTGTAGGCTGTTGTTCCTGTCGTTGTTGTTATTGTGACGGTGTACAACAATGTGAAATTCGGCTCTCAAACAAGTCACAAGAAGAGGAGGAGCAAGAAGAAGCACAAGCCAAACAGACGGAAAAAAAAAATCAAAGGGGAGAAACTTGCTGCCATGACAACAGCAGCAGCAGCAGCAGCAGCAGCAGCAGCAGCACTCTCTGGTTGTGAGACCAAGAAGGAGAGAGAGAGGCTGAAACTGGTGATGCTAAATATAGACACAGTGTGATAGTATATACATTCCAAAAAAAGGGGTTGAAAACAGAGGCAACAGAGTCACGGTATGTGATCCATGAACTTGATTCATAGATAAGGACAAAGTGATTCTTCTTCTTCTTCTCCCCCCTGTGGATTTAATGAGAGAGACAAATAAGAAAAACGATGATGTCATTGGAGAGAGATTGTCGCGTATTTCAGTTTCCTTAAAGGTAGCGCCCCAGTTGGGTCTCCCCCCCCAGTTGCTTGGAGCAGCAAGTGGCGATGTGTGTCACTGGTTCTACGGAGACACAAGGTTAATTGGTATCAACTGCATTCGGCGGAGGAGCAAATGGACCCGAATGGCGATGGTGAGGCGTAGGCAAGTTGTGTGCACTGTGTGTTTAGCGCACCACCACTTTTACCGTCAAAACCAACAGCAAGATTGACACACCCGTATATGTGTATAGGGTAAATGCCAATCAAAGGGGCACCCTCTTTAAACAGGAACAATTGAAAGAGCATTGTTGCCCAGAGTGCAGTGTACCTTTTTCCCATATGTGTGTCCATGCCCTTCCTGTTCCCATTCCCATTCCCACTCTCCCCAACCAATGGTCGTGACTCACTCTTATCACGTTGCTCACCTTTGTTTACACACCCCAGTTGACCTTCCCCATCTGACTCACCCATCGTTGTCTGTGTCACTTGACCGTTGGGTATAAAAGTCGTGCACCGCCCAACCAATTGGTTTCCACGATGACCAAATTTTTTTCTTCTTCTTTTTATCTCTTGTAATCTTCCAGTTTTACAACACGACAACATCACAACAGCTGCTGCAACCTTTCCATCATGTCATCAGAAGACGAATTGGTTGCATCCTTTGCCACGTTTGGCATTGACGAGAAAAAGGCCAAGGAGATTGCCAAAAACAAAAAAGTGGCTTTTGCCTTGCATGACATCCTTTCCACCACGGGAGAATTGTCAACGCCATACAATGAAAAACAACTTGCATTATTCCACGAGCTCGCCATTGAGAGCAAGGCGGGAGAGATCCCCCACAGGGAGTACGTTGTTGATGCCATTTTGGACGGACGGATCAAGACGGCGTTGCAAGTCAAGGAGGGGGTCAAGTACTTGAAGGCAAGCACCACAGACACCCCCAACGTCCCTGCATTCAATGTCGCTGCTGGGGTTGGCCAGGAGGTGAGCCCCGAGGAGACACGCTCGGTTATAGAAGCGTACATTGACAAGGCCCACCCGGATTTGGCCCAGAAACGGTATTCCGTGTTGACCAAGGTGCTTGGCGAGGTTAAAAAGTTGCCCCAGTTGAAATGGGCTCCTCCGGCATTGATCAAGCCCACCATTGACGAGTTGTTTTTGACCAAGCTCGGGCCCAAGGACGAACGCGACATTGTCAAGAAGGAAAAGAAACCAAAGGTTGGAACCACCACCAAAGCAGCAGCAACCCTGACCGAACCTGAGAGGTCAATGTTTTCCGAGGGGTTTCTTGGCGAGTTGCACCGCCCGGGCGAAGAGCCGCAAAAGTACCCCGAGCTTCTTGTTGAGCACAACAAGTTTATCAATGGCAAGGTGTTTACCCGGTTCCCCCCGGAGCCCAATGGCTTTTTGCACATTGGCCACGCCAAGGCCATTATGGTTAATTTCGGGTACGCCCAGTACCACAATGGCTATTGCTACTTGCGGTTTGACGACACCAACCCCGAGGCTGAGGAGGAGGTGTATTTCGAGAGCATCAAGGCCATGGTGAGCTGGCTCGGGTACAAGCCCTGGCGCATCACCTACTCCTCCGACTATTTCGACCAGTTGTATGACCTTGCTGTCAAGTTGATTCAAGATGGCCGGGCGTATATCTGCCACTGCACCCCGGAACAAGTCAAGGCTGGCCGGGGGTTAAAGGAGGATGGAACCTTGGGCGGGGAGAGAGTGCCCTGTGTGCACCGCTCGCGGCAAGTGGCGGACAATTTGCGCGAGTTTGTCGCTATGCGCGATGGCAAATATGCTGCGGGTGAAGCAACCCTTCGAATGAAGCAGGATTTGACGTCGCCCTCGCCGCAAATGTGGGACTTGGTGGCGTACCGCGTCTTGAACACGCCGCACCACCGCACGGGCGACAAGTGGCGGATATACCCCACGTATGACTTTACGCACTGCTTGGTTGATTCGTTGGAAAACATTACCCATTCGCTCTGCACCACCGAGTTTGTATTGAGCCGTGAGTCGTATGAGTGGCTCTGTGACGCGTTGCACGTGTACCGCCCGGCGCAGCGCGAGTATGGCCGGTTGAACTTGACGGGCACCATCATGTCCAAGCGGAAAATTGCCAAGTTGGTTGAGGAAAAGTATGTGCGGGGGTGGGACGACCCGCGGTTGTACACGTTGGAGGGGATCAAGCGCCGCGGGGTTCCCCCGGGGGCGATTTTGAGCTTTATCAATACCCTTGGCGTCACCACCTCGGTTACCAATATTCAAACGGTGCGGTTTGAAAGCGCGGTGAGAAATTATTTGGACCAAACCACGCCGCGGTTGATGATGGTGTTGAACCCGGTGGAGGTTGTGATTGACAATGTCGACAATGACTTTGTTGTAGAGGTGGAGATGCCATACAAACCCGGCCTGGGCACCAGTGGCCAGCAATTTGGCCAGCGGGTATTAAAGTTGGGCAAGAGGTTTTACATTGATGCTGGAGATGTGCGCGAAACTGAGGCTGATTTGGATTACTTTAGATTATGCCCCGGGCAGCCCGTGGGGTTAATGCGCGTCCCCCACACTGTGAGTCTCAACCGTATTGAACAAGTTGGTGCCACCACAGTGGTGCATGTCAATTATGATTTCCAGTTGCTGGGCAAGCCCAAGACTTTTATCCAGTGGGTTCCGTATGCCGATGCCGTGCATGTAAAGGAGGTGCGCATTTATAGCCAGCTTTTCAAGTCGGAGAACCCCTCGGCGCACCCGGCGGGGTACCTCCAAGATATCAACCCGGAGCTGGAGCACGTTATCACGCATGCTGTGATTGAGAGCAGTTTTCACGAGGTGGCGCGGCGGTGTCCGATGAATGTGGAGATTCCCGGGAGCGAGTTCAACATTGTGGAGACGGAGGGGCTTAATACGATTCGGTTCCAGGCGTTGCGTGAGGGGTATTTCTGTGTTGATAAGGAGAGCAGTGGCGACAAGTTGGTGTTGAATCGGATTGTCACCTTGAAAGAGGATGTGGGCAAGAGCAAGTAGTGGGGGAACAGTTTTGTTTCACTATAGCCTGTACCAACTGCATCACTTATCACCATTATCAACTGTGTAGCCTGTGTTGACTTTATCACTTGTCACCATAATCTTTATCTCGCCGAGGCGAGGGGTCTCGACTATGAATCTTGTTGGGTGAAATAAGCCAAAAAAAAATAATAAATAAATAACTACACACCCCAGGAGACATATACACAATACACACCATGTTTGTGGGGCATCCAGCCCCTGACTGCGCGAGTGGGGTCTATTGTCCATCGAGTGTGGGATGTATACCATTACGAGAGCGGGGAGGAGGGGGAGGCGAGGGGAGGTGGCTCGCTTTGAAACAATAGAGAAGTGGGGAATAATATCCAGCACCTCCCCACAAAGGTACAATAGCATGTTGGGGTTGAAACCAGCATGGGCAGAGTAGAGAAACATATGTGCTTCAATCTCATCTCATCGCTAGAGACGCGTTTGAGCAAGGCTGTTTCAGTTTCAGTTTCAGTTTCAGATTCAATTTCATCTTGAGCCGCAGATTTATTGAGTCTCCCCCCCCCCCTTTGGTGTCGAATCCACTTGACTGCAAAAAGTTGGAAATTAGCACAATGGAAGCAAGAAATATAAATATTGCCATTTTCCCCACTCCTAGACAATTACACCTGCACATTTCCCAGCCCTTGTTCTTTCTCTCTTTTGTGTGTATGTGTTGTGTTGGTTAATTTCCGCCTCGGTGGATTAGGCTGGGTCAAGTTTCCTTTTTCCCAAAGGAGATAAAATTATGCGCCGCTAGAAAACAATTAGACGTGTCCTTTTGTGTCGCTCGTCTTTTTGTACTTGCCTAGAGAGAGAGAGGGAGAGGGACACAGAGAGACGGACAGAAGCACATCCACGGCTGCACAGCTGCACAGCTGCACAGCTGCTCATCGCCCAGAAGGTATGGCGAGCTGGGGGTGAAGGTCCATCCCACAATAGAGCCAGCTGGATGATTGTGACTTGTGCCTTGGCGGTGGAAGGAGGGTAACGAGAATGTTTTGGAAATAAACGACACCGCAAAATATGGAAACTGATTTTCGAAATTGGGTTGCATATTCACAAAAGCGGCAAGGAAAGAAGGAACAACAGGAGCAAGCAAGAGCAAGCAAGAGCAGAATAGAGCAGGAGCAGAGCAGCAAGAGAACCATCCCGAGAGAAGGATCGAGACCTGGGGTTGTGGAGTCCGAGGGCGGAAAAGAAGGAGAACAAAAAATAAAGCCAGTGGACGGGGATATGCAACCATATGCTGGTCCAAGAACGTGGCATTGGCGTCCCTGCCTGGCATGAGCAATATCTTGCAATTGATGAGGCAATTGGGACAACTTGTTGCTTCATCTCGCCTGTGGGAAAAAGACACTCATTAGCCGTGATGCAGCCAATCGTCAACACCCTCTCTGTCGCCACCCTCTGTCGCCACCCTCTGTCTCCACCCTCTCTGTCTCTTCTATTTCAATTTCACCCAGGCGTGTTTTCTTTTTGTTGCCTTGTCTCCTTTCTAAGCCTTTGGGGAGGAACACACAGAAAAAAAGAAACCAAAAAAAAAAAAGATCGAATGATGTCAGCAAGCTCTGGCCACAAAGGTGTGTGGATGCGATCAAGGATGGGCGATCAAGGAGGGGGGAGGCTTTGGGAGGTGGAGACAACCAACTGCATAACGTAAACAAGATCATAACCACTACTCGAAACACTGGCGAGACAACATACAAGTGAGACAACACACCTTGTCTCACTTCCGGGTGCTGTCTGGTTCTCCTTCTCCTCCCCTCCTTAGTCAAGATTAGATTATAAATAAACCCACTATGCAGGACCAGCTACTTTTTGTTGAGTAACAAAAAAAAGAGAGAAGCAAAAGAAAAAAGAAAAGAGAGAAAAAATTTTTCTCTTTTTTTCTTCTCCGTACGGACTTTGCCTTGATTGCACCCCCTGTTTTCTTTCTCTCCTTTCTGTTGGAGAAAACTGTGTGTTGGACTGGACTTGGACTGTTGCTGTTGCTGGTGCTGTTCTATCCTGTTCAAGTGGGCTGGGTCACAAACCCGCTTCCGTAGTATTATTATGTAAGTTATCATTATTTTTGTTGGTGTTCTCATGGAGGGCCGCCTGTCTCTTTGCCTCCCTCCCTCATAACGCAAATTGCACCCCCCCTTTCCAACACACCACACAGACAACACAGACAACACAGACACCACACAGGCAACACACAGACAACACAACACAGAAACAATACAAGTACAAATAACAATAAGAATCCCTTCCACACAGTGTACACACACACACTTCCGGTTTCGCACTACTTGAAATTATATAAACATCACATCATCCTCCTCGCCCGTCCACCCCCCTTCCCCTTCCCCCCCCTTTCCTTCCTTTGCTTTCTCCTCTGCTTGCTGCTGCTGCTGCTCAATTCCTCTACAGGACCCACAATCCCACCACCCACAGACTCAGCTAAGCTAGCTAGTCTCTTTAGCCTACAC
>JAKTZW010000417.1:0-28668 GCA_030579015.1 Zhuliangozyma blackwelliae | reverse complement strand
GGGGGGGGGGGCTATAGAAGGAAGAAGGAGCGAGATTGGGGCGGAGTTGATGGTGTCAAACTATGAATAGACTTCACAAAAGTCGTTGCGCGCTGCAACATGAGAGCAACAGCTTATGAAAAATGCAACATAAATTGCGAACAATAAATGTTGATTTTTTTTCGGCTTCCAGAATTCGGGGGAGGAATTGTAATTAACCAACGCTAGTAGATTGGCAGTATTGGGGAAGACACTTACTCGGAAGTTATCCTTGCCACTGCCATCTCCATTGGCCCTGTGCCCCGCTCCTGCGTCTACACCCGCGTCTCGCCTACACCCGCCACTTCATCTGCCACTACATCTGCCCACGCTCCTGCTGTGATGAGGCAATGTTGCATGAACGGAAAAAATGCGGTGTGCAAAAAGAGGCAATTTTCTTGTTTGTCCGAATAAACCAAGAAATGCGAGGCAAATGAAACAGCCAGACCCACCCTCATCTGACAAAAGCCGTCAAGCCACGTCTCTGTTCTTATATTGGGGGAGGCATCCCAGTCACACGCTACACGGCGTTGGTTGCATTTTTCGGCCACGCCATCGCCGCCTCGGTTTTTTTTTTTTGCTTTCTTTTTTTTTTTTTTTGCATCACTCCATGGGGGCATTTCTTGGAGGAGCATGGGTGGGTGGATGGGGGAACGGGGTCAGCTAGAGCAAAAAAACATATACAATGCCCGCCTAGCCAAGAAAGTTTCAAGTGGAAAGAGAGAATATGCCGTCAGATGCTGTTACTGTTGCTGTTCTGTGTTGTTGATGTTGCCTCTTTGTGGGATCTGTGTTATGCTAAACTACTGGGGTTTCCTATAAATACCAATGCAGATCTCCTCCACATTGTCCCATCTACTCTTTCCATCTCATACCCCAAAAGACTCTTTTTTATTTATTTGCTTTTGAATACCATTCCCATACCGCTTTCACTGGGATATACGTATAAACAAGTATGAGTTTGAACCAAAAGTCAGAAGATACGTTTGCTCCTGGCGAGCACACCCCAGACTCCTCCTCGATTACGGAAAAGGCAAACATGGGCGATGAGCTCAGTCAGGTGGTCAAGGACACCCTCGATCAAAAGAGCTTCAAAGATTACATTTTGATCTCGTGCCTCTGCTTTTTGGTGGCCTTTGGTGGGTTTGTCTTTGGGTACGATACAGGTACCATTTCTGGGTTTGTCAACATGACCGACTTTATTGACCGGTTTGGCGAAACAAACAGCGAGGGCGAAAAGTACCTCTCAAACATCCGTACCGGCTTGATCATCTCCATCTTCAACATTGGGTGCGCCATTGGTGGGTTGGTCTTTTCCAAGATTGCCGACGTCAAGGGAAGAAGGATTGGGTTGATGTTTTCCATGATCATCTACTCGGCCGGCATCATTGTGCAGATCTCGGCCCAGAAGCTGTGGTACCAAATTTGCATTGGCCGTGCCATCACCGGGTTGTCGGTGGGTACCGTTTCCGTCATCTCTCCCATGTTTATCAGTGAATCTTCACCAAAGGCATTGCGGGGCACGTTGGTGTGCTGCTTTCAACTTTGTATCACCCTTGGTATTTTCATTGGTTATTGCTGCACCTATGGCACCAAACAATTGACCGGCTCGCAACAATGGCGGATCCCATTGGGCTTGTGTTTTGCCTGGGCCATTCTCCTCACCATTGGTATGGTGTTTATGCCCGAGTCGCCCCGGTTTTTGGTTGAGAAAAAGAGAATTGAGGACGCCAAAAAGTCCATTGCCAAGTCAAACAGCTTGGACCCGGAAGATGCCATGGTGTATGCCGAGATGCAGTTGATCCAGGCCGGCATTGATAGAGAACAGATGGCTGGTACCGCGTCGTGGGGCGAGTTGATCACCGGCAGACCTTCGATTCTCAAAAGAGTCCTTGTTGGTGTGTGCTTGGCTTCGTTGCAGCAATTGACTGGTAACAACTACTTTTTCTACTTTGCAACCACTATTTTCAAGGCAGTTGGGTTAAAGGATTCGTTCCAAACCTCAATGATCTTGGGCGTGGTCAACTTCCTTTCCACCTTTGTCAACATCTATGCCATTGAACGGCTCGGCAGAAGAGCGTGTCTCTTGGTTGGGTCCGCGGGAATGTTTGTGTGCTTCATCATCTACTCCATCCTTGGCTCCGTCAACTTGTACCAAAACAACGACTATACTTCAACCGAGACCCACCTCCCAACCGGCAGAGCCATGATTTTCGTCACCTGCTTGTACATTTTCTTCTTTGCTTCCACGTGGGCGGGTGGTGTTTACGCCATCCTTTCGGAAATGTACCCGTTGAGAGTCAGATCCAAGGCCATGTCTGTGGCCATTGGTTCCAATTGGCTCTTGGGGTTCTTGATCAGTTTCACCTCCTCGTTCATCATCAACGCCATCCATTTCTACTACGGGTTTGTATTTACCGGATGCATCGCGGTGTCGTTTGTCTTTGTCTACTTCAGCATTATGGAGACAAAGGGGTTGAGTTTGGAGGAGGTTGATGAGTTGTACGCACAAAAAATCCTTCCATGGAAGTCTTCAAAGTGGGTGCCTCCATCAAACGAGGAAATGGCCACCTCCACTGGTTATGCCAAGCCTGCCCAGCAACACGTTTAATGAGTCTCAATGTTTTTCTTTTTGTTGTTGTTGTTGTTGATGTCGTTATCTCCAACCAACAAAGTTCATGATTGCAAAAAAAAATAAATAAAATGGAAACAAAAAAGTATATAGCACGTTATCACACTATAGTAATGCAAAAGTTGTTTCTTGACGAGCCGGGATGGATTTCCGTTTTGGGAAACTTCTTGGAGTGGCTGATGACCTTGCCTGTCCAGTCAAAAAGCCAATATGCAACCTTGTTTGCCTCGTGCGAATATGTCTGCTCAAACCCCAAGCTCTTCATGATCTCCAATAGCCTGTGGTTGTCAAAGTATCTCGAATTGGTGATGCACGGCAAGGGCAAGACCAAAAACAAGCTGCTTGTGGATGTTTTGGTGGGCTTTTTCAAAAACTTTGTCATCCGTTTCATCATCTCGCCTCGTTCATGTGGCGTCGGTACAAAGTTCACCACCAACGAGCACGATATCAAATTGAACTTTTCATCCTCGCTCTTGGGCAACGGCCGTTCCATGAAATCCTGTTCAAGAATTAGGGGGTCCTGTGAGTTCAAGTCAATTCGAATAACCTTGTTGAACACGCCACACGTTGAAATCACGTTGAGTGGGCTGAGACACCCAATCTCTAATGCATCAACATTGTTCAAGCGGCCCTTGTACTTGTCCTCTTGCAACCATTCCACTAGTTTTTTTGATGAATCGCCTCCCCTTTTCGTCGTCTGGCCCTGGGTGGATGCTGTCTGGTAGGCGTCAATGCCTCCTCTCGCGGCAATCTCGGCGTCCACCCGCGCTAGCATCCTCACGAGCTCGTCGCGAACCCCGCCGTCAACTTTAAACAACTCAAGGTCGGAATACTTTTTGGGGAGAACAAAGCTCTCAAACTGTTGACTGTAGGCTTTTATGTCCGATTTGCTCAATGCCGTCTTGTAGTTGTCAATTGTAATCTTGGGGTTTGCTTTTCGTAGTTGGTTGATAATGGAATGCCGATTCTTTTGCAATACATGGAACCGTCGTATAATCTGCCTTGTTTGCTGCGGCTTCAAGCTCTTGGGTACAGGTCTCTTGCCAGAGATTGTGGCATGTCTCAGTAAAAGACCGGTCTTGGGTTTCTTTCTCGCCATGATAAGGGTCTGTGTTGTGCTAGACTACCTGATCTTTTTTTTTTTATTTTTTTATATTTATTTTGTTTTTTTTTTGGTTTGATCAAAGGATGGGTATACATTTTTTTTTTCCCTTCGAGAATTACTCGATGAGCATCTCTCATACCAGCACATCATGGGCAAACAACAAAAAGCAAAGAGCGAAAGCAAGCTGCAGCCAAAGGCCGGGGGGAAGGGGAAGGTGCAGCAAAAGAAGAAGGTACCAGGTAAGATAGAAAAGCCTCGAAAGACGCCAACCTTGAAACAAAAGCTAGCAAGAGAATCCAAAGTCATCAAAGCCAGCGAGTTGAAATGGAGGCCCGTGGATATTCCCGACAACTTGGATGACTACGAAGGCTTCTATGGCTTGGAGGAACTCGACGGAGTTGATGTGCAAATAGTGAATGGCAAGACCGAGTTTATTGTCAAGGACTCTGGCAAGTCGAGCACAGCGGGGGAAGTCGCCGATGATGGCGAAAGCGACAATGACGATGAGGAGTTTACCGGGTTTGACGATGAAGAGGTTGGAGAGCCTAAGGAAATAAAGAAACAGACAAAGAAACAGGTCACCAAGGAGCAGACAAAGAAACAGGCCGCTAAGGACCAGGCAAAGAAGCAGACCAAGAAGGAACCCCAAACAGGAGATTCCGAGGCCGACTTGGATCTCGAAGACGATGACTTGAAACTTGGCTCTTTTGCCAACCTCGACTTGCCGTTGCCAGACGATAACGATATTGACTTGCCAAAGTGGAAAAATATCGAGTTGAGCCCGTATACGCTCCATGGCTTGTCGGTTCTCAAGTTTGACGAGCCCACCCCGATTCAAAAAAGGACCATACCCATGGCCATGGAAGACAAGGATGTCATTGGTAAGGCCACCACCGGTTCGGGCAAGACCTTGGCATACGGTATCCCCATTTTGGAAAAGTACTTGCAGTCGTTGGACACAATCAAGCAAAACCAAAAGGAGAAAAAAGCCACGCCTCCCACGGGCATCATCTTCACGCCCACAAGAGAGTTGGCCCATCAAGTGGTGGACCACCTCAACCAGCTCGCCAAGTACTCGCCGTTGTCAACAAGGGGAATTTTGAGTGTCACTGGTGGTTTGTCCATCCAGAAGCAGGAGAGGTTGTTGAAATTTGGTCCTGGAATCATTGTGGCCACACCCGGGCGTATGTTGGAATTGATCCAAAAGGACGAAGAGCTAGTCAAGAGATTGGCGTGCACCGAGGTGGTGGTTTTGGATGAAGCCGACAGATTGTTGCAAGACGGCCACTTTGAAGAGTTTGAAAAGATTTTGGAATTGCTCCAGAAAAATAGACCCAAGAACAAGTCGATCAAGTGGAAGTGGCAAACGTTGGTGTTTAGTGCTACGTTCTCGAGGGACTTGTTTGGGAAGCTAGACAAGCACCAGAGAAAACCAAGCGCAGTTGACGGCAACTCGTTGGTCCAAAATGACGAGATTGTTGGGCTTTTGAACGAAAAGTTGAAATTCAGAGACTCGAAACCAGCGTTGATTGATGCAAACCCCAAGGAGATTGTGTCGGGCCAGATCACTGAGGCGTTGGTCGAGTGTGGCCCCACCGAGCGTGACTTGTACTTGTACTACTTTTTGCTCATGTACAAGGGCTCCACCTTGGTGTTTGCCAACTCGATCGACTCGGTCAAGCGGTTGGTTCCCTTGTTGAACAACTTGAACATCCCAGCGTTTGCCATACACTCGTCCATGATGCAGAAGCAGAGATTGCGGGCATTGGAAAGGTTCAAAGAGGCAACCGAAAAGAACCAGATTGCCGTTTTGGTGGCGTCTGACGTTGCCGCTAGAGGTCTTGACATTTCAAACATTGACCATGTCGCCCACTACCATTTGCCAAGATCGGCCGACGTGTATATCCATAGATCGGGAAGAACCGCTAGAGCGGGCAAGGAAGGTGTGTCTGTGATGTTTTGCTCGCCGCAGGAAGCGTCGGGTCCGTTGAAGAAGTTGCGGAAATTGGTTGCCAGCAACACCGGCAACGAGTCGAGGTTGAATATGCACAACGACGTCAAGCTACTCCCCATTGAGATGGATCTAGTGGCACAGTTGAAACCAAGAGTGGTTCTTGCAGGAAAACTTGCCGACGCCAACGTCTCCCATACCGCCATCAGAAAGGAAGATACCTGGGTCAAGCAAGCGGCTGAGGAGTTGGGGGTGGAAGACGATGACATTGACGACTTTGAGGACGATATAATCAAAAAGCAGCGCAAGCGGAACGAAGGCAAAAAGTTGACCAAGGATGAGTCAAAGGGCATGAGGTACGAGTTGAAGCAGTTGTTGGCCAACCCGATCCGGAAGAATGCAAGAAGATCGTACATCACCAGCGGGTTGCAAAACTTGGCTCACCAAATGGCTACAGGAGCACACCATGCTGATGTTTTGGGCCACGAAAAGGTTAATGCATTGAAAGATTTAAAGGGCGCCAAGCGGCAAAAGAACAATAGCGAGAAAACAAAAACGGGCAGCCAGCAAGGAAGCGAAGAACCAGCTGCCAAAAAGAAAAGAAAAGTGTAAGCAATGCATGTGTATAATACTAGCCAATGCCCTTGTACTGACTCCTTCCACTACCACTACCACTACCACCACCACTCACTATCTGGATTACTTCTATTAAAAGTCTTAGATAAAATCTTCATCGTCGTCGTCATAATATTCATCCTCGTCTGATTCGTCAGCCAACTGCTCAAAGTTAACCTTGTATCTCAAAATGGCACCAATACCACCGAAACCTTGAACGAATTGAGCACCCTCCGAAGACCTATCAGTAACGAATTCTAATTCGGCACCGTAGTTTTTATAGTTTTCAGCAAGCCATTCCAAAAACGACTCTTCCTTGACAATCTCCATCTCGGTCCCGGTCTTTTTGTCCAATTTCCATGACTTGTCTGGCAACTCGGGGTTGACGTGTGCAATCACCTCCTCTCCCTCGATATCCTTCAATGTGCATCTAACAGTGTTTAGGTTTTCGTAAACAATGACCCTTTCACAAGCCCCCAAGTCCAACGCCTTCAACGTGTCCTCGATACCGTAGCAAAACTTGCCCGTGTCCTGGGAGATTTCCTCGAAATATTCATTCAACAACTTCTTTTCTTGCACAAACTTGACATTGGCCAACGTCTCGGCAGACAACTCGATAGCTTGGTTGAACCCGTTCTCACCACCATAAGAAACATCGACAATCTTGATCACCTTGGCTTGCAATCTTCCGTCAAACAAGTCCGACTTGTTCAAATCGTTCTTGAAATCGGCGGACCCGGCCAAAATCAACCCCTTGACAGTAACTTTATCACCAGCAATGAAATTCTGCACCGCAACCTCGGCAACTTTCCTCACATAGTTGTGTCTCTTTTCCTCTCTCAAACGCGAGAAACGAAGGGCGGATTGACCACCTCTGCCGTGCTTCTTGGGCAAGTCAACCGTGAACTTGTGCAAGACTTCTCTGGTGTTTCCGCAAACAGTGCCAAACAAGGCACCATTACCATCCATAACGATGAAACCAAACCTATCGTCATTCTCCAACAACTCGTTCAACGCCTCCACGTGGAACTTGTTGTCGCACATATAAAGCGAGGTGTTGATGGGCTTGAATGGCTCAAAGTCAATGTTTAGCTTCTTCTCCTTGCCCTCATCGGTCAACACGTCACCACAGTACACCACCAACCCGTTCTTGGGCACACTGTTGTATAGCTTCAACTTTTGTTGTGTAGATGTGATGGCCGACAACACCGACAATCTGTTCACACGCGATTTGATATTGGAGGCCGTTCCGTACTCTTCAGTCAACATCTTCTGCAACAACGAAATTTGGCCCTTGGGGGGGATGACAAGGGAGATCATGGAGGTACCGTTACCCCTGGCCATCTCCAATGATTTGATTAACTTCTTGACCTTCCAGATCTCGATGTTGTTTTCGGCATCTGTCTCAGACATGGTGATGATATAATGTGTATGTGGGATGAGCCGTTTGTGAGTGTGTGAGTCTGTGTGTGTTGGCTTTTGAAAAATTCTAGAGATGTTATTAGAGAAGTGCCAGAAAAATTTTCTGCGTCATTGCGGACATCCGTCCTGCAGTATTGGAGGACAGCAGCAGCAGCAACTAGTACATGGCACTCTAATTACCGAGTCACGTGGGAAGGGGAAGTTCGGCTTTGCCAGGAGAGACAAGACAAGGAAAAAAAAGGGCAATGCATCCAATCAACCTTTACTCAGCCAACCGCATAGCCACTATAGCCGCCAACTGTAGAGCCACCACCACACCGACACCGAAACCACTACCACCACCACCACTACCACCACCACCACCCGCATAGTCTTGCACACACTATGCCATTTGCAGAGGAAGAAGCCGGTATACAGCAGCAACTGGGAATTCCCAATCCCAACCCTGGCCAAAACGAGAGAGACTACGAGTCTGACTCGGCCTCCGAAGATGAACCCTTGGACGATGGCAAGAGGGAGAAATCAAGAAAACCCTCCGACAATGCATTTAGGCAACAGCGATTAAAGGCATACAATCCGGTGTTGACAGCCAAGACGGTTATTCCTTTGCTCGTCGCAATCGCCATTGTGTTTGTTCCCTTGGGTGCCGCCATGTGGTATGCCTCGCACCAGATTGAAGAAATCACCATCGAGTACAGCCAGTGCGAAAACTTGGCAAACACAGAGTTCTGGACCCCGATCCCAACAAACTATACCGATTTCAGCTACCGTAAAAACTACGACAATTTCGAACCCTACTTCCTGTGGAAATTGGCCACCGATAACTCCCAGCCATTTTCGGATGAAAGAAAGGTTTGCCAGGTCCAGTTCCAAGTGTTGCACGATATCAAGGGCCCGATATATTTGTACTACCGCTTGCACAACTTTTACGCCAACCACCGTCGGTTTGTCAAGTCGTTTAGCGAAGACCAGTTGAATGGAAAGGCGGCTACTTTGGATACAATCAAAAACACCGTCGGCCAAAACTGCCAGCCATTGTCGGACGTGAATGGCAAGAAAATCTACCCGTGCGGGTTGATTGCCAACAGCTTGTTCAACGACACGTACTCGTCCACGTTGAAGGCGGTCAACGGAACCTCTCTGGACTACGTCATGACCGAAAAGGGCATTGCTTGGTCTACCGACAGCAACCGGTTCAAGAAAACCAAGTACAACTACACCGAGATTGTGCCCCCACCCAACTGGTACAAGATGTTCCCCAATGGGTACAACGCAACCAACGTGCCCGATATCTCGACCTGGTACCAATTCCAAAACTGGATGCGGCCCTCGGCGTTGGCTACATTCAACAAATTGGCGTTGCGTAACGACACCCACGACTTGAAGGCAGGCCAGTACCAGATCGATATAGGCTTGCACTTTCCTGTCTTGCCATACAATGGTAGAAAGTACATCTACCTTTCGCAGAGATCGGTTATCGGTGGAAAGAATAGTTTCTTGGGTATAAGCTGGATGGTTGGCGGCGGTATTTGTTTTGTCTTGGGGTTGGCATTGTTGGTGATAAACTTTATCAAGCCCAGAAAGACGGGCGATGTCAATTTGTTGAGCTGGAACCAGGAAAAGTCCAGTCGTGACGAGCGCCGGGCTGCGGCAGTCGACGGCGCTGCCACAACTGCCTTTGAAAAGCCAGCTCCTCGAGTCACTCTCTAGTCGTTTTTGTTTGTGTATAACAAGTGTATGTTGTTGTTTTTTTTTTGCTTTTGTTTCTTTGTTTTTTGTTTTTGTTGTTGTTGTTGTTGAAGGAGTACTTCCCTTGTTGTTAGCTATTCCCCCCCCTGTTGGTTGAGTTTCGGAGTATGTTTGGGCGCGTCCCTTCCCGCGGCGGATAATTTTTCGCGCATAATTTGGAGCAGCAATACTTCCGTTGCTTATTAATCTTAAGTCCGCCCACCTGCATCCAAGGAAGAGGACCAAACTATATATAAACGGGGGACATGGATCCCCTTCTCCGGTGAATACAGAAAGCAATCAAGCCATGTCCCCACCATCAGTTGCAACCCAAATCTTTTTGAGACAAGCCCCCTCGGGTAGTATCAACCCGCAATTCGACGAGAACGATTCCACGTTTGAAATCAGGCAGGTGCCCATCCAAGGTGTCAAGGAGGGCGAATTGCTTGTAAAGGTCTTGTACTTGTCCAATGACCCCACTCAAAGGTCGTGGTTGAGAAAGGCTGGTGACAACACCCCCAGCTACCTGATACCCGTACACGAAGGCACGCCAATGGCATCGTTCGGCCTCGCTGAAGTTGTCGAATCCAAGTCCCAGAACTTTGCCGTGGGCGACATTGTCACTGGTCGTGTGTTGTGGGCCGACTATGCCGTGTTGCCTGAAACCAGCTTGTTCAGTAAGGTTGATACCAGCAAGGGTTTGCCCTTGGAGTATTACCTCTCGATCTTGGGCATGACCGCGTTGACTGCCTTTTTTGGGTTGACCGAGAGCGGTGACTTGAAGAAGTACATTGGTGCCAAACAAGGCGAGGGTCCAGGTGTTGTTGCTGTGTCTGCAGCTTCAGGAGCAACCGGCTCTCTTGTTGTACAGATTGCCAAGCACATCTTGGGTGCCTCCAAGGTCATTGGCATCACCGGCTCTGACGACAAGTCCAAATGGGTTGAAAGTATCGGTGCAGATTTGTGTGTCAACTACAAAGACCCGCAATACAAGGCCAAAATCATTGAGTACTTGGACGGCCAAGGTATTGACGTTTATTTCGACAATGTCGGTGGTGAGATTTTGAGTTTTTTGTTGACTCAGATCAAAAAGTTTGGTCGTGTTGTTGCGTGCGGAGCCATTGCCGGCTACAACGACCACAGCTTGCTCAATGTCACCACTTGGCCGTTTATCATTACCAGCAGCTTGACGGTTCAAGGTTTTATTGTGAGCAACTACCGCAGCCAGTTTCCCGAGGCAATCAAGGTCCTTGCTGGTGCATTGCAAGAGGGAAAGATTGATACTTCCCAAGCGTACCATGTTGAAACCTTGGCTGGTGACGATGCTGCTCAGCGCTTAAAGGCCATCCCAAAGATTTGGAACTTGTTGTTTGAGAGTGGCAAACCCAACGGCAAGTTGTTGACCAAGCTTGCTTGAATAAAATGCTACCAATCGGTGTTGCACGTCTAGTATATAAATTATTATTTCTCTGCCCTATTAAAAAAAAAAAAAAAAAAGACTCTCTAAAAGTAAACAAAAACCCAGACAACCCATACATTGTCGGTATGAACACACGGTCTTATGCTCACCCCATTCCAGCTCCCTTCACCGTCACCACTACAGAAACAGCAGCACCAGCAACAGCACCAGCACCAGCAACAGCACCAGCACCAGCAACAGTGTCAGGTACCGAATGCTGAAACCCCGCCCGTACACCTTCCAAAGGATCCCAGCCACCAGCGGGTGAAGGATGCAACGCTTTCAAAGTACCGCGAGAATCAAAACGATAGTTTAGATGGCCTCGATTTGGCGGAGGACCTATCTTTTTCCAAATTCAGTAACGTGTCAAACCCTTCTTTGGTGAAAACTACAGTCGAGGCTGTAACCGACCGCCAGCACCAGTACTCTCCGTTTGTGCAAAAGATGCAGCAAAGGCTGGGCGAGAAAGACAAGGCTGGGAGTATATTCCCCCTCTCGGAGCTGAACAACAACAACAACAACAGCAACGACAACAATGAAAACGAAAATGCCAGGTCGCCGTTTATCGAACCATCGCTCAGAATACCAAATGAAAAACTACGCGTTCCAAGAAAGCCTCCCGCTCAATACCCCCCAATGCAGTCTACGCCAAGGCACCAACGAACATCGTCGGTCAAAGTTTCGCTCACGCCGGCACAGCGGTTCGAAACAAAAAGAAACACGCGTCTGCATAACGTGCTCGACAACTTTGAGTTTGGCAGCTTGGTAGGGAGCGGGGCATTTGCCAGCGTGTACAAGGCCACCAACCTCAAGACGGGCCAGGTGGTTGCAATAAAGCAGATCAGGCTAGAAAAGGACCAAGATGTGGCGCTACTAATGGGCGAGATTGACCTTTTGAAGATATTGAAGCACCCGAATATCGTCAAGTACCATGGGTTCGTCAAAACGTCCGACTCGTTGAACGTGCTACTAGAGTTTTGTGCTGGCGGGTCCCTAAGACAGCTCTACATAAAGATGAAGCGCGGGCTACCAGAGTCGCAGATTATAAGCTACGTGCGGCAGATTTTGCATGGGTTGAGCTACCTCCATGACCAGGGTGTCGTGCACCGCGACGTCAAAGCGGCAAATGTTCTCTTGACCGAAACTGGAGACGTCAAGCTCGCCGATTTCGGGGTGGCTACCAAGGTCAACAACCTGCACCACACATTGGTGGGCACGCCCAATTGGATGCCCCCAGAGAGTGTGTTGGGTGGCGACGGTATATGCACGGCGTCGGACATCTGGTCTCTAGGAGCAACGATTATTGAGTTGTTCACCACCCACCCGCCGTACCACGGTCTAAACGCAATGGCTACACTACACGCTATCGGCACCGACGAGCATCCGCCTTTACCCAAAAACATGTCGTCGTTGGCCAAGGACTTTCTCCTTGAATGCTTTCAAAAGCAGCCGAATTTGAGAATCAGTGCCAAACTCCTATTGCGGCACAAATGGATGACGCAAAGCGGTAGCAAGGTGAAAGTTTCCATGTCTAATTTGCAGGAAAGAAAGCCAAGCATGGAGCTCAAGTCCATCAAGAGCTACTCCGAGGGAAATGAAGAGAACTGGGACAATGATTTCTCGGAAATCAATATTTCCAAGCCAAAAGGAGGCGTGTCTCAGCCTGACCGTCTTCTTGTCCTTTCCCCCTCTTCTCCCTCTTCTCCCTCTTCTCCTTCTTCTTCTTCTGCTGCTGCTCACCCCCATCATCCACTTTCCTCTTCCTTGTCTCACCCTCTGGTTTTCCACAATGGAGGAGAAGGAGGGGGAAAAGGAGGCGACGAGAACAGCCCCACCAAGTACTCAAAGACTGAGCTATTGAGCAAATTCAGCGAGCGGGAAGAACCCGGCGAGGATGAGTTTGGGACTTTGAGCCACAGTCACCGGTTGACGGCAGTCAAAAACGAGAGTGACCATGAGATGGAAGAGTCTGACCCGTTTTTGGAGATTGAGATCGAAAGCTTTGATACCAATGATTTGGAGGTGCAGAGCAAGATGGAGTACTTGGTTACACGGCTAGTGAAGAAGCTAGAGCAGACCCATTCGGGCGACGATGAGGCTGCTGGTGCTGGCGCTGCCGTGCTTGTAAAGATTACTGGGAGAATGTTGCATCTTATCAAGAAGTACCCCGCGCTGCACGATACTTTTATCAGCGACCACGGTGTGTTGACCTTGCTAGAGTTGTTGGAAAGCTATCACGATATTCCCAAGCAACAGCAGTTGTGGTACCATTCACTAGCAATTTTGAATTCGGTGTTTGAACACAACATTGCCATGCTTGAAAACTTTTGCTTTCTTGGCGGTATACCGGCAATTGCCCAGTTTCGAAACGGTTCATATGAGCTTCAGGTGAGACTCCAAGTAGCCCGGTTTATTGGCCTTCTCAACTTGTCGGATAAGGCGGTGTCGATGTTTGTTTCCTGCGGCGGGCTTCGCTTGGTTTCCAAGTTTGTTGAGGAGGATTTCGACACCACGCCGACTTTCCCCTTGGTGTCGATTGAGTGTATCCACAACGTGTTGACAAAAGACTTGAGCCGGTCCAAGTCTGACTTGTGTCGTATCTTGTCCAAGCACGGCGTACTCTTTTGGTTTGTGGTTTTGTTGCACCGGTTGGTCCGGTATGATTTCAAGCCGAGCATTCGGGGCATTTCAAAAGACCAGGTACTGAGTTCCATCGACAGGATAATGGATATCATCAAGCACTTTGGCCAGGCCGAAGCGAGGGTCAGGGTGTCGGTTGCGTCTGCCGATTTGTTCAAGTTGATGATCAAGGTGTTTGACTATTTGAGTTTCAGGCACCAGATGGCCATGCTCAAGTTCTTCAAGTCAATGTCGTGCGTGTCTGAGATATTGAAAAGCCTCTACCGCGCCGACGTGTTGGAGTTCCTGGTCTACTTGCTAGAGATGTACCCGCCCAGCAAACCCAACTACAAGGAGGTGATTAATGTGGTGGGACCCATGCTATACAACTGCCTTTTGTTGAACCACGCCCGAGAATCGGAAGCCGTTGGCTTGGGCGTGGTGCCCCACTTGAAGCAACTCTCGGTGATCAACCTTCCGTTTAGGCAATTTATCTTGCCGATATTGTGCGAGTTGGTCTACTGCGGCAGCAAGGTGAGGAGCGAGTTGCAAAAGCACGAGGTCTTGACGGTCTACTACAACTTGTTGTTGGATCCATACTGGCAGTCCAACGCCCTTGACTCTATCTACCACTGGCATCAGCACGACCCAAAGTACATCAATCTCGGCGCTCACAAAGCCGTGGACTGCCTCGCTGCGGGGTTGATGCTGCCCCGGGTCTCGAACTTGGAGTCTACACTAGAGATATACCTACAGTTGCTCACAGGTAGTACGGAGTTTACCGAGCGCATGCTGACGGCTGCCGTTGTGGATAATCTATTGGTGAAGCTAACAGTTTATGGCAAAAACACGGTTGTCCAATTGCTGCTTTTAAAGATTCTCAAGTGTATAGCCACATCCTTGGTGGCGCGGGGTGGCAAAAGCAAATATGCCAGCTCGGTGGTGGAGGCATTGGAGTCTTTGAAAAAGAGGAACTCGTCTGTATTGGTGGAGGAGTTGGCTATGGAAATATTGGATCTCTTTGTATAGTGTATGGAAGAGCCTCGGGTTGGGAGAAACGAAAAAAAAAAAAAAGTGGATGCGGGGGAGAAAAGAAAGAAAGAAAGAAAGAAAAAGAATCAGCATTGGGAGACAACAAGAACAACAGCAACAACAGCAACAGCAACAACAGCAACAGCAACAGCAACAACAACAACAACAGCAACAGCAGCATGATACCTATATCATACCCATCTCCCAGAGTGTCGCAACTCGATGCCAACATCTTAGACTCAGAGTTGTTTAGCTTGTTAAAGGGCCAGCTAGCATCCATTTTCCAGCCGCACAGCAGCAGCAGGTACTCCTACGACAGCCACCCTGAATTGTACTCCCTACTCTTGAACTTGGCGATTTTCAGGCTCACTGTATGGAAGTCAGGATCGTCTTATGGTGGCTCGCTACAGAATTTGAAACTCACTGATGCCAAGACAGGAAAGATTATTGGACTCTCCAAAAGGAGCTGGCTATTGGCGATTCTCATTGGCAGCTACCTATATACCCAGTTGGAGAGTTATTTATACAGCGTTGAAGACGAGGAGCCGTCGAATTCCAGTGGGATCTTGGATAGGGTCAAGGGCTGGATTGCCCGAAACAGAAGCGGTGTTCTTTCCAAGGTTGACAGCGCTCTTAAAACGGCCAACTTGATCAACTTTGTTGTGTTTCTTGTCGACGGGCGGCACTCGTCGGTGGTGCATCGAGTCCTTGGCATATCTGAGACGCCGTTGGTGTCTGATCTACTAAAGTTTAATGGAAGCAGCGTCAACTATGAGTTTCAGAACCGCCAGTTGGTGTGGAATGTCATGACTGAGTTTCTTGTATTCATATTGCCCTTGTTGCAGTTGCGCAAGTTGGGAAGAATGTCGAGAAAACTATTGGGAAGGGCCAAAGGGGAGCAGCTCGAGGTCCAGCAGCAGGCAGTGATGACGCCATACACGAACTTGCCTGTGTCGGAGTGTGCTATATGCCATGACAATAACAACCGCGCGGCGGCCACTGGTGGGAGAACGTTCCCTTCAGCAGGTGCCATAACCAATCCTTATATCGCCAACTGCGGACACATTTACTGCTACGTGTGTATCTCCACCAGATTCAACATGATCAAGACGAGCGGGGAAGACATGCCATGTCTTCGGTGTGGGCAGAGATTGGAGTGGTTTCAGGAATTTGACGGTGTGGATAAAGACGTAATTGTTATCTCCGTGGACGAGGATGAGGAGAATGAAGAAGAAGAAGAAGAAGGAGGAAAAGAAGAGGAGGAGGAGGACGATACTGCAAGTATTGCTAGCGAGGAAGATAACCTCAAGCCCTATGAGCCAGAACACGGAACCACCAGGATCGAAAGAAAGTTGAGCAACCGGTCAGAGATATTCGACAACGAGTCGAACGACGATGATGGCGGGGAGAGCGACGAAGGCGAGTACAGTGAAGAAGAAGACTTTGATGCTGACGAACTTATGTAACATAGGCCTATCTAAAGTAAATTGGCCAAAAGCATGGCACCCTTGTCCTCCTTGGAAAGCTTTTTTTTATACTTTTTCAACAGATTCTTCAACTCCTTGTGCTTGGGGGATTCGGCCAACTGTAAAACCTCAAGAACCGACACGAGCACAAACGCTGGCTGGCCACTAGTCCAGTTTTCCAAATTCAAAGATGCTTGTTCGGCAACTCTTTCGGCAAACTCGGCGCCGACCCCGGCCAAAGCAGCGCCCTCAAAGTTGGTCTTGACCAACTTTTTCGTTTCATTGTCAAACTTAAACTCGTTGCCCTGAACCAATGCTTTGACTGACCTGGAAATGAACGGAGCCTTGTTGAGCAAGTGGTAATCTTCAAGAACGTCGCCCTTGACGGTCTTGTCAAAGATTGCGTCGAGTAGTTGTGGTCTCCATTTGGTGTTGATCTCATCAACGTCAACTGGCGCGAGAACCAATTCGGTGATGAATTGGGCGGCAATGTTGGCCGACAACAACCTGTCAAGTGGGGTTTCGGATTCCAACACCGCCTTGTAGATGGCAACAATGGATTTGTCCAACAACTCTTTTCTCTTTTGTTCTGGGTCCTTCTTGGATGTCTTTTTGTATGCCAACTCCTGGTACTTGATGATGGGGTTCTTGACGTTGGGCGCAAAGTACTTTCCGTCGAGTCCCTTTAAAAGATACAACAATGGTCTTCTGGCAAACTTGTCCTGTATCAACTCTGGCACTTGCTCCGGGGTGATGGTTTCGTTCAAAAACGACTTGTACGACAACACGGTATCGTCCACAGCGATAAAGATTGTAATCAAAACGGTGTTTCCAAATTCGTTCTTCATCAACTTGTCAACGTGTGGTTTCAAGCCCCTTATTATGGTCTTTCTTTCTTTGGCGTTTGCAACGGCAATCAAGTTGCAAGCCACTTCGGCGCCCTCTTGCGTGTGGACCAACTCGGCAAACTGCTCGGCAAGCAAATCGATAAAATCTCTAATGGCAGAGTCATTGGCGTCTATGTCGTCCATCAAAACCGTGACGTACTCTCTCATGGCGGCATGCAAGATCTGGAACCCGGTGGAGCCCTTTTCAACCGATGCTTTGATCGTGCCGTAGAGGTTGCTCACAATAACCTGTTTCTTTTCGGTGGACTCGTGGATCACATCCAACACGGTCTTGCCCTTGCCTGATTCCTTAAACACGGCGTACTCGGATCCCCAAAACTCTCTAATCATTTGCTGCTTCTGCTCGGCAGTGGAGTACAAGACGAACAAATCCTCCACCACATAAGCACCTTCTCTGTGTCTCATCAACTTACGCAACTTTCCGTGCAACTCGTCCACAATCAATGCTCTAGACTCTTTGGAGCCATAGTGCAAAAGCTTGATCAACAAGTATTTCCCGTAGGCCGATGTGGCCAAGTGGTAATAGTTTCCCTTTAACGAGCTAACGATGATGTCTCTCCTTTCCTTGTTGGAGTACTTTACCAACGTTTGCACCACTCTTGATGCGTCGTGCTTCAACACCAAGTCGATAATGACGTCCTTTGACAATTCCCACACCTGATCGCACAACTCGTCACGGACCTTCTTTGATGGTGCTGGTTTCGAGACTCTTAGTTTTTCCCACAAACTCTTGATCTGCTGCACTTCGGCACCCGACTTTCTTTGCAATTTACGGTCTTGTAACAATTTCCTCTGCTCGGTGTGCTGTTCCTTGGAGGATTTCTTGTTGGGGTCGGGAGTGGACTCGGCATTTTCGTTGTCTTCTTCTTCCTCTTCGTCTTCCTCCTCGTCTTCCTCCTCGTCTCCTTCCTCATCCTCACCGTCCTTCCCTTCATCCCCATTCAACTCGTCTAACTCGTCTTCCTCCTCTTCAGATACATCCAATTCGTCATCGCTCTCGTCATCCTCAACCTCATCCTCCTTTTCCTCCTCCTCATTTTCTGAAAGGGAAATATCCTCAGACTCTGGCTCTGAGGGGGGAGATGGTAACTTCTTGGTCACCTTGGGCTTCTTGGCCGTCTTGTTGTCGCCCTCGGCTCCTCTTTTCAAATTCTTGACCTTGTTACCCATGCTGATGCTGTTGCTCTAGAATGTATGTAGCACCCTATCTCTAGAAGAATTTTTTTTTTTGGGGACAAAAGCATCGCATCGGCATTGAAATGGTCACGTGGACTACTAGGTGGTGTGGTCGTGTAAAGTGCACAAATTTATATGTGTGTGTCTGTGTGTGATTTCTCGACTCTCTCTTTCATTCATCCACCCCCCCTCCCCACACTTTTTTAAACCCACCATCCCCAATGTTCAGAGGCATTGTTAGAAAGACACTTCCGTTGGTTGCCTTTGGCGTAGGCGTTGCGGCATTCCCCAAAGAGTGGAGAAAGGGGCAACTTGGCGATAAGAAACTTATACGCATAAACGATGCCGTAGCAAGGCAGATTGAGCAGACAGAGGAGTTCAAACAGCTTGCCGCCAATAGCCAGTTGAAACAGTACAATTCCAGCCACGCGTTTCCCAACCAGCACCACACAAACTACGTGGGAACCGGTCTACTCTTTGGCCCCGACTTGTTTGAGATTGACCCTGTTGTCTTTGTAGACGAAACCAAAGGTGAGTTGACGAGCTTCTACCATTTGGGGGACAAATTGATCAGCCAAGACGGCCAAATCCACAACGGGGTTGTGTCCACGATATTGGACGAAGGCTTGTGCTCGGCAGGGTTCCCACTTTTGCCGTCTAAAAAGGGGGTAACGGCCAGTTTACTGATTGACTTTAAGAACCAAGCCCCGCCACAGAGCACGGTGGTGCTACGCGCCAAGGTCAAGGAAGCAAAGGGCAGAAAAGTCGTTATTGAGGGTTACTTGGAAACCTTGCCGTTGAAGCAGGGTGAGACGCCGTTGTTGATTGCAACGTCAAGGTGCGTGTTGGTTGAGCCCAAATGGTTCAAGTATTTCTCGTGGCTACAAGTTTAGACTCCGTGTGGAGCGGAAGTGTGTGTATCCATCCCGGCGCAGTAGCAACCAAGCCGGCAAGCAACCAATCCAACAAGCAAGCAAGCAAGCAACTAAGTATGTGAGTAAGTGATCAAAGTAGGTAATAAAACAATAAAACAAAGAAACAAAGAAACAAAGGTGTGGTAAACTATGTGGGGGTGGGGGAGAGGGAAAACGTTAAGCGCAGCAATAGTTGCTGGCCCTGTGTTTTTGTGGCGTCGTGCGCCAACCGTGCCATATAGCAACCCACCCAAAAAGTTGCACCAATTCGAGAAACAACCCCTCTCTACCCCGAGCAATCTTGGAGCCATTTGTGCACCACAGAACGGAATAGCAATATTAGTGAAAGGGGTGATGGAACAGTAATACTGGTCATGCATGGTTTCCCTGTTGTTGTTGTTTTTTTTAGCAGCCGCGTAATACTTTCACAAGCGGGTGTACCCACGCAGCCTCTGACCAGCTTCTCCCATTGGGACTATAAATAGAGGTCTATTTGTCCTTCAAGTCACAATTCCTTTTCTTCCATCATCAAAAACAACTCAGATTATTACAACAATTCAAAATGTCAGACTTTGGTAGAAAAGATATCGGCGACAAGGTTTCAAGCGCAGTCAAGCCAGACTCGGAAAAGTCCACCCCAGAACACATCAAGGACAAGGTTACTGGCTCTGTTGACAATGCCGTTGGCGACGCCACCTCCAACAACGACAAGTCGATCCTCCAACAAGCTTCCGACGCTGTCTTTGGCGAAAAGAAATAAGTTTGCTGTTTTGGTACCGCTAGTTGACATTTGTCTAGAATAGCTCTTTATATGTATACTTGAATGTATAAACAAGCCAATATTTACACATTAGCAACTGCTACATTGTTGCCTCTCCACTCATGCTTTGCCGCCAAACTTTTATACTTTATATGTGTGTGGCTCGCCACCAATTGGTAGCTGTATGATTTTAGAAGAAGACGCGTAGAGAACCCAAAAACCAAAGGGACAAAATAGAAAAAAACAAAAACAGTCACTGATTCCTCCACCACCACCACCACCACCACACATGACAGCATCACCCAATCCTGCCGAACAGGCCTACCTCGACTTGTGTCAGAAAATCATCGAAGAAGGCGAGCACCGCCCTGACAGAACTGGCACCGGCACAAAGTCTCTTTTTGCTCCACCGCAGTTGCGTTTCGATTTGTCAAACGATACTTTCCCCTTGTTGACAACCAAACGCGTATTCTCCAAGGGTATCATACACGAGCTATTATGGTTTATTGCCGGCTCGACCGACGCCCAGCTTTTGAGTGAAAAGGGCGTCAAGATCTGGGAGGGCAATGGATCGCGCGACTTTTTGGACAAGTTGGGTCTAACTCACCGCCGAGAGGGGGACTTGGGACCCGTTTATGGGTTCCAATGGAGACACTTTGGTGCTGAGTACAAAGACTGTGATGCAGACTATACGGGACAGGGCGTTGACCAGTTGCAAGAAGTCATTACCAAGCTAAAGACCAACCCCTACGACCGAAGAATCATCATGAGCGCCTGGAACCCCCCAGACTTTCCCAAAATGGCATTGCCTCCGTGCCACGTATTCTGCCAGTTTTACGTCAATTTCCCGCAAGACAACGACGCCACTCCGGAACCAAACACCCAAAAGCAAGCCAAAAGGCAATCAGCAAGACCCCGGTTGTCGTGTTTGTTGTACCAAAGATCGTGCGACATGGGGTTGGGGGTGCCCTTCAATATTGCCTCGTACGCCTTGTTGACCAAGATGATTGCCCACGTTGTGGATATGGACTGCGGCGAGTTTATCCACACCTTGGGTGACGCGCACGTCTACTTGGACCACATTGATGCGTTGAAAGAACAGTTTACCAGAGAGCCCAAGCAGTTTCCCAAGTTGGTGATAAAGGAGGACAGAAAGGATGAGATCAAGTCGATTGACGACTTTAAGTTTGAAGACTTTGAAATTACTGGCTACGCCCCACATCCAGCTATAAAGATGAAGATGAGCGTTTGAGTATGCAGTATATATATATATATCAACTAGATGCGGTGTATCTGCGGGCTTTGGTGGCTTGGCTGTAGGTTTCGCTCGGCTCCTTTTCGTCGCCAAAGTCAAATATAGAGAGGTTGTTGGAGTCGTTGTCTTTGTTGGCGTGACGCTCAGAAGCAATGTGCTGCTTGTTTGCATTGTGGTTGTTTGTCACAACACCCAATGGCTTTCTCTTTTTGGCGAGTTTCGGCTCGGGCGACGCTGACCTCTTGCTGCTTTTCACTGTGTAGTTCACCAACGCGTTCTCGCCAACGGCATCGACCATCTTGACCGACTCGCGTCTCATTTTGGCTCGCATGGATAGCGGCTTATAGCTCACTTCTTTCCGCGCCCGGAACGAGCGCCTTTCTGCTGCCGACTCTTCTTCTCTTTCTCTTTCTTTTTCTTTTTCTTCTTTGACTCCGGGGATTTGGGCTCCGTGTACTGTTGTGTCTGACCCGAGGTGAGTCTTGCACTCCGCCGTTGGTGTTTCTACATCAGCCGTCGTCTTGTCCTTCCGTGGTGCTTTGTTTTGTTTGGTGGCCGCAGAGCTCTTGCCACCTCCGCCCCCAGTCGCCAGGTGTACTCCTTTGCTAGTCTTGGCTGGCGTGGGGCTCAACTCCGCGGTTTCCTCCTTCTTTGGCGCCGCCTCTAGTTTCTGGTGCTTTGGCAATGGTAATGGCAATGGCGATGGCGATGGCGATGACGATGGCGCTGGCACTGCCACCTGGCCAGGCTGTCTAGACGGGGACCGCTTCCTGATATCAAACAGGGGCTTGGACTTGTGAGTGTCCGCTTTTGTTGTCTTTGCCGTTGCCACTGTCGTTGCCGTTGCCGTTGCCGTTGCCGTTGCCGCCCTCGCCGCTACCGCTGTCGTATCTTCCTCGGTCTGCTCCATAATCGTCGACACCATGTCGTTCTCAAAACTGTCGGGCGCGGTGGCGGCACGGTCAGGTGCATCGCCCTTGATGCTGAATCCCGGTAGCAAGGCACCATCCTCAATGGGCGTTGACGTCGTTGGCCTCTCCAACGCGTTCAACATTTCATTGCTGCTGAGTCCATTATCCCTCCTGGCAGCCTGTATAGTCTGGAGGATCTCGTTAAAGTTTAGCAACACGCTGCTCTCCAATCTCTCAACAAGCTGGCATATGGTGTTTCTATGCACAACATTTTGCTTTTGTAGACGTAGGTTCTCGGTGCTGGTTTCGTGGAGCTTGCTCTCTAGCTCCGTCAATTTGGCCAAGTACTGAGCGTTTCTCTTTGCGAGGTTCTTGTTTTGGTCAATGTATCTCTGAAGCACGTCATCGTCAATGCTTGACAAGTGCTGCTGCTGTCCTGGCTGTAGTGTCGACCTGCGTGAGCTCGCCGATGAAGAGGAGTTTGATGGTCTTGCCATTGGATGGGGGGTGGTGGTTGATAAAGTGGTGGTGTAGAAAAGTAAACAAACAAACTAACAACAATCCAACAAAACAAAACAAAAAAAAAAAAAAAAAAAATAAGCTAAACAAGAAACTGCCGAAACCACTGGATCCATTGGAACAACAAACCTTACACCACACCAAAAAAAGCAAGAGACCCACCGATGCCAAAAGCAAGCACAGCTATACACCAGAAGATTGCAGAAAAGAGGGAGCAGCTACAAAGGCTACGCGAGTTTGAACAGCTCACTCAGGAACTAGCATCCAATTTCGAAAGCATGGCCGATAGTTTGGATTCGATGGCAGAAGGAACTGCAAGCGTGGCGGTGATTCTTGCCAACTGGCAAAGCGTCCTACAAAGTGTCAGCCTTGCGTCCTTGGGGTTGGTGAAGCAGGCACAACGAGACACTGGGAAACAAGACGCGTACCCGGAGCCATTGATCAGGGTAAGACTAGACGAGCATGAAGATAAAGAGGAGGAGGAAGAGGAGGAGGAAGATGATGATGATGATGATGAGGGTGACGACCAGATAGAGGAAAATTAACGGGGTACACAGCTGTGAAATTATCCCGTATCTATTGGGATGTAACATCTACACAGTGTTCAAGAATGTTGGACTTGTTCCTTGACCAGCTCAATCCACCTCCTAAACTTGTCGTTGGCCAACTTCTGCGTGAGCTCCTTTAACAACGCCTTGTTAAACTCCTTGGCAACAAGGCTGTCTTCGTATTCGTCATCAAGGTGCGGGTTGTTCAACCACGTGTTCAATTGGCTTGTCACGTCGACGCTTTTCAACGTGTTGTATAGGGCAGACTCGGCCACGGCCTGCTTGGCAGCGTCGTCGGATTGGTTCGTGCTCTGCAGAGCGTATGCGCCCTCGTCTCCAATAGTTAGCAAGCGCAAAAATACCACATTGGTGCGGTATTCAGCCACACTTTCGTTATGAAGAGTCTTTGCAACGTGCAACGCGTCGGCAAACCCCCCTTTGTCAAGCACGCTGGGCTTTAGTGTAGTCAACAAGTCAATCAACTCGCCAGCAGATAATTGCAAATTCTCCACAAACCGTCCAAAGAACGCGTCAACAATTGGCTGCACAAACTGGGGGTCAATTTTGGGGTTGACGTAGTGCTTTATAAAGGCAGCATCTTTCAAGGCTTCCGGCCGGCCGCTGGTGCTGCTGTATACAGCCTGCTTCACTTTGCCCTGGTACCTAATCAACGCCAACTGGTTCTCGATCCCGGCCAATTGCTCTTTGTTCCCCGACGCCACCGTGGCAAGCTTGGCGATGGAATACTTTACCTGCTGGCTATCCAAATTGTCGACCCCCTGCGCCGCCTGGATCAACGACTCGGATGCACTATCGAAATCCTTGTCCAACAAGTACCGTATCCACGCAACCTTGGCGGTCTTTTTCGGGTTCTCGCGGAAAAACTGCAACAAGTAGTGCTTGTAGTTGGCAAAGTCAAGAAGCATGTGTTGGATTTTGTCATTCTTGAGGTAGTACGAATACACGCTTGCCGCAAATGGGTACTGAAACTTTTCAAAGTACTTGGCATACTCTGGGTATAGCGTTTCAATCGGCATGGTGTCTCGTTCAGCGTCTAGTATCCTTGCTAAAGAGGCAAAGTCGTGGTACTTTTCGGCAATGGCGATTGCCTCCCTTGCCAAACCGCACTTGAGCAACACCCCGATCCACTCGTGCTTTCTGTTCTTGTACCAGCTGACATAATCCTGCAACTGGGGGTCTTGTTCCCTTTCCATGTACCGGATGGCCCTATTGACAAAGTAGTACAACACCTCCACAAGCTTGTACACCGACTCGGCAGGCGTGTCGCGCAAGTCATCATCCAACAGGGTGACAAAGGTGCGGGTGAAAACTTCCTCGGCCCGAACAATCAAGCTGGTGTCAAAGACCCAGGACTTGTTGACGCTGTCAATGTAGTTGGCATCGTTCAAATAAACCCCGTCGTACAACGTGGCGACCAAAACGGCTATCAAAAGCGAAGGTGCCACCGCCTGGTCCATGAGTCTTTCAACAAGAGTGGTAAGGACCCGGTTGATGTTTTGCACCTGGTGCGTGAAAAAGTCCCTCGCCAGCTCTGATGGTTTGATACACTCTAGCAACACATCCTTCACCCGGGACTCGGTGTCAGCAATCTTCCAAAGATTGAGCGCAACGTTGCACTTTTCCAAGCTCTCGACAATCAGCGGCACAACAATGGGGATATCAAAGTTCTTTTGGCAATAAAGAACCAAGTCCTTGAGCAATTTCACTTTCAAGGCCAACAAGTCGGCAATGGACGGAAGAACCGTGGGCAAATAGGGTGAGGTTGAGTTTAACACGTCTTCAACAACAAGCAGAACCGCTTTCAAAACCGTTTTCTGGTCATATTGCTGGTGAAGGTCAAAATCAACTTCGGCGGTGCTTGAGTAGAAGATGGCCTGCTCAACGTGCGATTTGACAAGGAGCAACGGGTCGTTGATATTCTCGGTGTCTGTTTCCGGGTGCTCTTTTGTTTCGGGAAACTTTTCGATTCTCAACACTCCAAAGTTTTTGGTGAGAAGAATGACTGCGGGGTTCCCATCAACTGCTTCATTCTCGTAGCCGCTGCCAATCACTTCAACCGAGGGCTTGAGCCTAACAACGTCCTCCCACCTCGGCTTGTAGTATGCGATGCTCGTGGACTCAATGTACGAGGTGTTTAAATCGGTGATGATGACCGAGTTATCAGTCATCACAAACGCCGTTTTTCCTGGCGACGGCAAGTACAACTTGGGCTTGGACTTGGACTTGGACTGCGCCACTGCTGCCCTAGCCAGTTTCAACTTGTGTGAGCCCAATGCCAAGACCCCCGTTCTGTCGGCCTTTAACGTTACAAGCAAAAGGCTCTCGTCGTCAAACTGACCGGCTTTCACGAGCGCCAAGTAGACATTGTCAAACCGCGTCAACGGCCAGATATCTAAAAACTTCAACGTCAAGCTGGATCCCGGGTAGTACCCATCGATGCTATTCTCAACGTACCCCACCAAGTTGTGCTTGAACGACTTGGTCTTGTCAATGTGGGGAGAGACATTGGTCGAGAGAAGGTTGTAGGTGAGCACATGAAAATTGCACACGCTGTCTTGGACAATAATCTCCTGCACCGTGCCATGGCTATTGACCGCGCCGGTTCTAATGGCAACAATCTCGTTGCCGCTGCCATTGGATGCGCTGGTGCCAAAAAGCCTCAGCAAGAACCCGTTGGAGGACAACAACTCGGTGGTGAGCAAGCACGGCTTGCCTTTGTAGTCTCTAAGCGACACAACAACCACTCTCTGCGCCGACGTGGCAATGGCAATGCCCGACGGCTCAATGTTTTCCACAAGCGTGATATACTCGCCCTTGTGCAACCCAATGTCAATTTCCAACGACTTGTCATTGATCAACCCCAAGGTTGGGGCGTGCTGTACGCTTTCGTAAAACTTGACCAACCCCGTGATGGAATCCAAAATGACCAACCCAGGATCCTGGCCCGTTCCACTCGATGGTCTTGTCAAGATGGCCATGGGCAAGGTGGTGAATTTCAGCTTGTCGATGGGGAACTGGATCGCAAATGGCGACGAGTCGGTGGATTTGTAGCTCCACACGTATATCGAGTCCTTATTCACCACCAAGGCAAAGCTTGATTCCGAGTCGGAGTATGCGTTGGCAAAGTCGGAATCCTGGCTGGTGAAGATCGATGGCAAGGCAGGCAATCGCGACACGCAATAGTGTTTGTTCTTGGTCAATTCCGTAACTGTGTGTGAAATCAGAGTATGCGGTTGAGCTGGGTGGTTCGATGCCAGTGATTGAGTGGCAGAGCCGCTCCTCCTGGCTTTGAATATACTGCTCATGCTATACCTGGCAGGTTTGTGTAGCTTTGGTTTTTTCGTTTTTTGTTTTCATTTTTTTTTCTTCGTGCTTGCTTTGATTTGGTTTGGTTTGGTTTGGTTTGGTTTGGTTTGCGGCGCCTTGTTTGTTACAAACTATACAATGCTATACACACACACACACACAGCTCTGCTTATACTTTTTGCCTCTTTGGTGCCGACTCTTCTGTCTGCTCGGCAAGGTACTCTTCGTCGGAAACGTAAACATCGTCTTCTTCTTCATCTCCATCTCCATCTTCCTCGTCACTCTCTTGGTCAAATTTAGACTTTAATCCCTTCATCTTTCTTGTTTGCATTCTGCTCAAGTCCTGCTTACCAACGTGGATTTGGGCAACCTTGTCACCCATAAAGTCGGTGGTGACATTCTTCTTCACCTTGGCTTCCAATTGTTTTGGTTTCCTGAGAGCCTCCTTCTCAACATCCGGAGCTGGAGTCAATCTCCTGCCAATCTTAAAGTCAAACCTGGGCCCAGTCTCTTCCAACTCCACTCGGGGCAACTTTTGTCCCGACTTGTACGTTTTCAACTTGTACACTCTGAAATGCAAAAGAGGAAGGTCCTTGTCGTTGTTCAAATCTTCAATCTCCCCCACCGACAAGGCAATGATGCTTTGCAACCCGGCAACGTCCTGCAAGTCGGTCTCTTCGCCGCGGTAAAAGTCCAAAAACAACGACTTGAGGTGGGCGTACACGGGGTGGCTATCGAAAGCGGGGCCGTTAAACACAAACATGGGCTTCAACCCAATGGTAAATGTCAACTTTTTAAAGTCCTGCAACAACTTGTAGTTTTGCTGTATGGACAACTCAACCATGTCGTAAACCTTGTGATTAAAGAATCGAGTAAAGGTCAATGTGTTTGGTCTCTTTTTGTTGTGCGATGAAAACACCATCAACGAGGAGTCATTCTTTTCGGCAAAAAACTCCAACTGGGCGGCATCCTCAAAGGGGCGGATATCGTTCTTGCGGGTAAACTTTTTGGCAAATGGCTTCTTCAAGGCCATCAAGTCGCACATGGCATCGTGCAAGACCTTTTTGCTGGTGGATCCAGGGACAAAGAGGGCAGATTTGGTATTTTCCACCAACTTGGCCTCCTTCTTGGCAAGTGCTCTCTTGGAACGGGCGTTTTTGGGTTTTCTTAAAAAACACGTCAGTTAGTATATAGGAGATAAAAGGGGGATGTGTTGGATGGGGTTGACACATACATTGTCCTAATCATGACTTGGGGGGAGGGGGGATTGCTATATTCAAGATGGTGATTTTTCGTTTTCTCGAATAATTTTTTTTTTTTTTTGGCTTTGGTTGAAAAGAGATGAGCTCCAGGAGCCGCCAACAAAAAAAAAAAAAAAAAAAGAGTTCTACAATATGGAAACACGCAAGGTACAATAATAGTAGTAATAATAAAAAGGAGGAGATCAGCGTTGAGTGAACTACTATGACAAGACACGGTTAGTTCAGACTGGTTATATCAACTCGACATTTCTATATATATGATGGGGAGCAAAAAAGTAGGTCGTACCCGGATTCGAACCGGGGTTGTTTGGATCAAAACCAAAAGTGATAACCACTACACTATACAACCCAATCTGATGCAACAAAAAAGGCTCAATATTTCAACCCACGTGATAAACAGCTCTTTTCTCTTCTTTGCTGTCCCTGCCACTGTCTCCTCCAATGGTGAGATGGTGAGCTTGGTGGTAATCCATTGCATGGGTATATTCCCTTCTGTCTATTGGTTGTTACGTCTACGCCGCCCCTACTTATTGACCATATAACTCCGGTCCAACACGTCCTTGGCCTGGTTGATCCGCTGGGATATATACTGGCTCCCGTTCTTGTCTGGGTGGTTCAGCACCATCAACGTCCTATACCGGTCTCGAATCATTTTTTTGTTCACGGTGAGGATATCATCGCCCTCAATGCCAAGAATGAGCAAGGCCTCCTGTTCGGTCATTGGGTCCTGGAAACTCTTGTTGGGGTACTTCAGTCGTAGTAGTTTGTAGTATGCGTATCGCGGATCGTCTTTGTAGCGTGTCAAGTGTTCGTCTCCATTGACTAGCTTGATATTGTTCAAAACAGCAATCATGGCGGGCGTTAGGTGGATGTATTGTCTATATGCGGAGATGGTGGTCTTGGCAATAAGGGCTAGCACTGTGGCTCCAACCCCTATGGCTATCGGCACTACCATTTGTTATGTGTAATGGGGGGCAAGAAAAGAGTGGTTGAACAGGGTCTCTTTCTCTCTCATTACAAAACACATACAAAATTTCTGCA
>JAKTZW010000416.1:0-22225 GCA_030579015.1 Zhuliangozyma blackwelliae | reverse complement strand
CGTTACAGAAACAAAACAAAACAAAACAAAAACAAAAACAAAAACACTACCAAGACTCTATACTAATTCAACAACTGCTTAACCTCCTCCTTGGCCGTTTCAGCGTCAAAGTCGGGTCTCAACTTTTCGTACCCCTCGGTCGTTCTGGCATACGTAATACCACCCAATCTGCTCACCGGCTTCAACTTGGCAATGTCCAAGTTGTTCAACTCCTCGTTGATGACGTCTTCTCTGGCGTGGAAATTGACGCCCTCGACAATGCACAACACACCGGTTGCTCTGGTGGGATCGCTCTTTGACTTCCATTCGTGCGAGTGGATAAGCTTGGCCTCGATGGAAAAAGCCGACTCGGCAACGTGCGGTGGCTTCACTTTGGACGACTCCAAGGGGGTCAACCCGGACAACTTCCACTCGTCCACGCCATGGGGCGCATTTGTAGAACAGTAGTTGGCGGCCTCAACAAACCATTCGCTGATAATGTTGATTGTCAACTCGCCCGTGTCGAGAATGTTCTTGCACGTGTCCTTGGGGTTGCCCCTGCCGCCCGAGAACCCCAAGGTGAACACCGGTGGGTCGTGGTTGACCACGGTGAAGTACGAGAATGGCGCCAAGTTTCTGGTGCCGTCTGCGCCAATGGTGGAAACAAACCCAATGGGGCGGGGAACAACGGCGCTGATCAAGGTTTTATAGTTATCCACGGGGTTTCTGCCGGCGCCATAAGGGTCAATCTCAATCTTTTTGTGCTTCTTCCATGAATCGTCAGTGGCGCCGGATCCAGCGGCCCAGTCCTTGTCTGGGATTTGCGTGTAGCTCCACTCTGTGTCCTTGTTGAATGGTGGTCTTGAGTTTTCCACCTTGGAGAAATCAGGGTGTGGGTTGCGCTTAACCTGGTTTTCCAACCCAAATCGCTTGGGTTCAGAGGCAGCTGGGGCTGGGGTTTTGTTTGTCATTGTTCGTGCTGAGGAGATGTAGCAAGTCCAGGGGGCGGATCGGGAACGCTTATAAACACGAAACTGGTGAGGGATTAGTAAGGGGCGGGAAATGGGGTATCGACGGAAGTAGCATAAATTCCCGTTGCGTGTATGGCTCAACATTTTTTGCATCAGAAGAGAATGGCAGTCGTTCTTTCTCCGTCTCTGTAGGAACAACAAAGAGGAGGAGGAGGAGGAGGAGGAGGAGGAAGAGGAAGAGGAGGAAGAGGAAGAAGAAGATGGAGCGGGTTGCTTGTTGTGACGGGAAGGGAAAACGGTATTGGAAGCGGGAATAGGCTTCAAAAAGGGGAGGGCGGGGGGACGGGGAATGAAGGTAGCTAAATGTCAAAACACTTCTTTCTCTACTGAGTCTTTCTTTGCGGTGCTCTTTCCTGTTTTGTTTCCCTTCCTCTGCTGGTGGTGCTACTGGTGCTGGTGCTGGTGGTGCTGGTGCTTCAGTCTGTTTTGACTCATTGCCAATTTTTTTTTCCTTCTCCTTCTCCTTTTTCCATTCAAGGCGGCCAAGGGAAGTACAGTAATCAAACCACCATATCCAAACCACCAGAAGCAAACCACCACAGAAGCAAACCACCATGGTCAAGAAAGTACTACTCATCAACGGCCCCAATCTCAACTTGCTAGGCACCAGAGAACCGGAAAAGTATGGAACGACGTCGTTGAAGGATATAGAACAGGCGGCAATTGGTCAGGCCGAGAGGAAACAAGATGGGTCTGAGGTGCTGGCATACCAGAACAACACCGAGGGGTTTATTATCGACAGAATACACCAGGCCAAGTTGGAAGGCGTGGGGTTTATCGTTATCAATGCCGGGGCATACACGCATACGTCGGTGGGCATCAGAGACGCATTGTTGGGCACCGCCATTCCATTTATCGAGGTGCACATCACCAATGTCCACCAAAGAGAGCCATTTCGGCACCAAAGCTACCTCAGCGATAAGGCAGTGGCGGTGATTTGTGGGTTGGGCGTTTACGGCTACACCGCCGCCATAGAATATGCATTAAACTACTAGACTGATAAATGCATTAATTTTCATTGCAATTGTCATTGTCATACCGGAAATAGTCAAAAAAAAAAGAGAGAAAGACACACTTTGTATTCCCGATGGAACACCCCCCCCTCCACTTTTTCCCCACACAAGACCCACTTGGCAGATTTGGACCACGGTGCAGCTATGTAGTGGACGGGAATGGTATAAATAGGGACCAGTGCCTTGGGACTAGCTCCTCCCAAGTTCGGCACATTCCACCACGACAAAAACATGCACGCAACTGATGGTGCTGCTACCGGCAAGCCTCGCATCGTCGACATGAACGACGAAACAATCACCCAAAACACAATCACCGTCAACTCGCAGCACACAAACATGAGACTACTCTTTTTGTTGGAGAGGTTGGTGCAGCATTTGCACGATTACGCCCGCGAAACACGGTTAACCACCGATGAATGGGCCGCCGCCATCCAATTCTTGACCGAGTGCGGCCATATAACCACCGATATCAGACAAGAGTTTGTGTTGCTTTCGGACGTCTTGGGCCTCTCGGTGTTGGTTGACGGCTTGTCGCACCCCAAGCCCAAGGGCGCCACCGTGGGCACTTTGCTCGGCCCGTTCCACACCCACGACGCCGAGGTCAAGCAAGAGGGCGAGTCGATTTCGTCCGAGGGTAAGGGAGAGCCATTGTTGATTGAGGGCACGTTGACCGACACAAAGGGCCGGCCGATTGCCAATGCCAGCATCGACCTCTGGCACTGTGACGCCAATGGGTTTTACGACACGCAGTATGAAGATAGGGATGGGCCCGATATGCGGGGCATTGTCAAGACAAACAACGACGGGTCGTTTGTCATTCAGGCAACCAAGCCAGTGCCATACCCCATCCCGCACGACGGACCCGTGGGCAAGTTTTTGCAAAAGATTAACCGCCACCCCTACCGGCCCGCCCATATCCATTTCATTATTGAAAAGCCAGGGTACGACAGGTTGATCACGGCATTGTACGAAAAAGGCGACCCTTATGAGACCTCTGATGCCGTGTTTGGCGTCAAGTCGGACTTGTTGTACACCTTGACCAAACTCGGCGAGGACAGGGCAAAGAAACACGGTATGAAGGCAGATGACTGGTACTTGAAGTGGGACTTTAGAATCATTACTGAAGAAGAAGCAAGACAGTTGGTGATTGAAAAGAACACCGAGGCGTTGGAAAAGTTGGATCAGAATGTGGTGTTGAACAAAGACGGTTTGCCAGAAGCAGCACCTTTGGACTAGATGTAGATGTATATGAATAAAAATCAAGAATGTTGAGCTACAAACCGCACTTGCTGGGGGGGGAGGGGGCTACTCCTCACCGGGGTTATATGGGGTAACTCTTGGATTTTTTGGTTCCTCATATATATATATTTTGTTGCAATTCCGGGTTGGGTGGAAAAACAAACAAATGGCAGGAGGTATAAGCATCCCCCCGGAAAAAGCTAGCCAAAAAACTATTGAGACCGGAGCCCTGGCCGAGTCGAGTCATGGAAATGAGGTAAACAGTTTTGCACACACAGCCAAGCCGGATCTGGCCCCCGGCCAAAGGAATGCTCATTGTCCAGCACATCTCATACCCGGAACTATTTACACCAGGCTTTCCAGGCTTCTTTGTTTACCAAGAGGAGAAGAGCGGAAATCTAAATTCTGGCTTCCCCAAAAAACGGATATTGGCATTATGCACCTATAGATGAATTAAATTGTGTGTGTGTATATATATAGACGATGCAAAGTCCCCAGTCCCCAGTCCCCATTCACCATTCTGCATTTACTTTCCCAATATCAGCACCACCCACCTAGCCAGCCATGCTTTGTACAAAGAGAGTACCCAAAGTCTCCCTCCTAATTCGGTTCCTCTCAACGACGCACCCGAGGACAAAAGTCGTCTCCACCACCGACGAGGCACTTGAGGGCATCACCTCCAACATCACCTTGCTTTCGGGCGGGTTTGGTCTCAGCGGAGTCCCCGACACCGTGATCAATGCATTGGTGAAAAAGCCAGAGATAAAAAACATCACCGCCGTGTCCAACAATGCCGGCCTCGACGGCCGGGGGCTTTCGCAATTGCTCGTCACGGGCCAAATCACCAAGATGATCTCCAGTTATATTGGCGGCAACAGGACGTTTGAAAAGTTGTACCTCACGGGAAAGATTGATTTGGAGTTGACGCCGCAGGGAAACCTTGCCGAGAGGGTCCGCGCCGGTGCTGCTGGTATCCCGGCATTTTACTCCCCTGCCGGGGTGGGTACGTGGTTGGAAGAAGGCAAATTGCCCGTGCGGTACAATGAAGACGGCACCCAGGTGTTGAAGGCGAGCGAGCCCCGCGAGGTTCGGGAGTTTGGCGGCAGAAAGTTTTTGCTCGAGCCCGCCATCTTTGGCGACGTTGCCTTGGTCAAGGCGTACAAGGCCGACACGTTGGGCAACTGTTGGTTTAGGGGCGCCGCGCGCAACTTCAACTCGGTCATGGGGAGAAACGCCAAGCTCACCATTGTCGAGGCCGAGCACATTGTCGAGCCCGGTGAGATCACCCCGGAGGATGTGCACTTGCCGGCCATTTACGTTGACCGCGTGATCCAGTCCACCACCCCCAAGGACATTGAGATCCACAAGTACTCGGAGGAAGCAAATGCCGCCGCGGAAGAAACCACCTCTGAAGCCGACTTGAAGAGAGCCAAGATTGTCAAGCGCGCGGCGCAAGAGTTTACTGACGGCTCGTTTGCCAACTTGGGCATCGGCATGCCTACATTGGCGCCAAACTACCTTCCAGAAAGCATCAACGTTACGTTGCAGTCGGAAAACGGTATTCTTGGCTTGGGCCCCTACCCCGTCCGGGGCCAAGAGGACCCAGACATGATCAATGCCGGTAAGGAAACTGTGACGTTGGCCCCCGGTGCCTCGTTGTTTGGCTCCGAGGAGAGTTTTGCCATGATTAGGGGCGGCAAGATTGACTTGACCATCCTTGGCGGGTTGCAAGTGTCGGCCAAGGGCGATTTGGCCAACTGGGGTTTACCGGGAAGAGTCAAGGGTATGGGCGGTGCCATGGACTTGGTGAGCAACCCAGCCGCCACCAGAGTCGTGGTGGTGATGGAGCACGTTGACAAAAAGGGGAGACCCAAGATCTTGGAGGAGTGCAAGTTCCCCTTGACGGGTAAGAGATGCGTGTCGCGGATCATTACCGACTTGGCCGTGTTTGACATTGTGGACGAAAAGTTGGTCTTGATCGAGATTGACCCCTCGTCGTCGGTTGAAGAGGTGGCCCGAAAGACTGGGGCTCACTTTGAAGTCTCTGCCAACTTGAAGCCCATTGAAATTTAAAACAGCTTATGATGCATATACGAAGTCACCCCTAGCTCTTTCCTCTTTCTCATCTACTTCCTCTTCCCCGGCTCCTTATCCGTCCCCTTCCCCTCCTGCTCAGCCACAGCGGCTCAATACGCCATTGTTTATGGTTACAGGGCCCAGGCACACATGTCCGGTGTAATTCAACTCAAAATATGAAATTCGTTCCAGGCATCTCTTGAACGCTGACCAAATCTTTTTCTGCCAGCGGTTGGGGGGCAGTTTGCTTAGCCGGAAACAGAGACAGAGAAATAGACAGAGTAATAGACAGAGGGAAAGAAAGAAAGAAAGGAAAAAAAAAAAAAGACCATATCAGTAACACCACTACTGTATACCATTATTCCAAACAACATCTGCTTCACATGATGCTGGATGAAGATCAGCAGTCAAAGAGGAAACGTGTCAAGCAAGCGTGCGACTTTTGTCGCTCGAAAAAGGCAAAGTGTGACGGCAAGTCCCCCATATGCACCAATTGCTATGCCAATAACGAAGAATGCATCTATACCCATTCAACAAAGAGACGAGGGTTGCCCACGGGGTATACCCATGACTTGGAACGAAGGGTGTTGTTCTACCAAGCATTGCTTGCATCTCTAGCAAGCGAGGGGGCCATCCAGTTGACGCCAGCGTTGGGCAAGACCGTGGCTGATAACATCCACCGCCTACAGGGGGTGTGGGATAGCAGCCCTGAGGCGAAAGTGGTGGACCAGATAGTGACTGAGCATGGCCAAAAGATCTTGGAGTCCAAGGGGTTGCTATCAGCTTCGACAACCGCAGCAACCGCAGCAACAGTTTCAATCGAGGGTTTGGCAGGATCCGCCTCGTCGGGCATATCGTCGCTTGCAAACGCCACAACCCCCGTACCTGACCAGTATGGCCGGATACAGCCACTTTCAAGACAGCAAATACCACCAAGTTCAAGCTCCGCGCCCTTTAACGCAATCATCAACCCCGACCCCATGAACACATTCACCAACGACCCCTCCTTTTTCCTCAACTACGACATATTCCAATTCATATCGGACGAGATTGACGGGTCTGCAGGAAGCACTCCTGACAGCTACGAGCCAGTCGCCTTGCAGTACCACGGCTTGTCGTCGGTGATATCTGGGTTCACCAACAAGGCAATCCAGCAGTACAACAACAAACCGTCACGAGGACAAAAGAACCCGTTCCGAGTAGGATCCATTTTCAACCTTTCGTCCTTTGCCATCAATGCCGCCACCATCTCAAACAAGATCCAGCTACCCAGCGAGATTTTCCAGTTCCCCAGCAACTTGCGCCAGATGGTGGACACGTATTTCCAGGTGGTCCATGCATTGATACCGATGTTGGACCGCGCATTGGTGATTCGCCAGGTGCACCATTTGCAGTCGCTTTCCGGGGACAAGCTCCAGCTGATTGACTGCAACTTGATTGCCCTTGTGTGGGCGGTGTTGGCCGTGGGGGAGATTAGCGCCCGTGGCGATGCCACGGTGACGGCAACTTATGCCAAAAACGCCATAATGGCTTTGGAAAACTCGCTCACGTCAACAATTGAAACCATCCAGGCCATGCTTTTGCTTGGGCTATTCTACTACCAAATTGGCCAGTGGGACTTTTCGTGGGTGTTGATCTCCTCCAGCTCGCGCATGGCCATTGACGTGCGGTTGATGCGGAGCGCCCAGGACGAGGACAGCACCAAGTACAAGGCCAGCGCCACCTTGAACAATATCAACCGAGAAAGGACGTGGGCAACGGTGTACATTGTCAACACCCTTCTTTCGGCGCGTATGGGGAGATCGCCCGTGGTGCGCGCCGCCGACTGGCCAGTGCCGCAGATCCACAGTGACGGATGGGAGGAGTGGGAGGAGTGGGAGTGCTACCACTCGCCGGAGTTGATACGGTTGGAGCACGGGAGAATTTTGTCGACATTTAACGAGTTTTTGAAGAGCATGCACATTATGAACTTGGCCATCACGTCGACGCTAGACACGTCCAAGGGCATGCTCGAAGAATTTGTCGAAACCGAACCCGAGTTGAAGATTGAATACGATGACCGACAAAATACAAATAATTTAACCATGGCCACATTCAAACAAAAGCTAAACGACCGGGCCAGCCAGCTACCTGACTACTGCCGGTTGGAGAGCTATGGCCTCGGGTGCACACCACCAATGATTGTGAGTCTCCACTTGATACGCGACCTCACGTGGTGTGTTTTGGCGGTGCGGTTGAGCTCGCTCAAGGGCAAGGACGACGTAAAGGAACGGATTATCCGGTCGCGGGACAAGCAGTACACCAGAGCCATTGAGTCTATACGCAACTTGCTCAATGTGAACAATATGAAAATCATGAAGAACTATCCGTTTATCGACTATTTGATCATTATGGGGATCAACTTTCCCGAAATGATGGATTTCGACACTGAGGCGATGAAATGGAACCACATTCGAGATTTGAAAACGTGTTTGGTGAATGCGGCGCAGGCGTCGCTTGCGTGCCGTGTCTCGTGGCAGTTGTACAAGGTGATGAACAATGAGCCTGACGCGCAGCTGCAGCTGCAGCTGCAGCTGCACCAACAAAGCCCCCCAACGGCGCAGGAGTCGCCCACCATTGCAAACTTGTTAAACTCGCCCCCTACGGGTGCGGTAGCAATGGCCCCAGGGACTGACGAGATTGAATCGGCACTGCGGGGCCTACTCGGCGGCGTGAACCCGTTGAGCCCATTCTCAAACGGACACAATGGCGTTGAGGCATACACAATCAAACAAAACCGCGGCGGAATGACGAGGCGGAATGAAAACACCATCTTTCAGCACCTGCAAGTGAGACAGTTTCACTACCCGCAAAGAGACCCACCAATGGCATCGTCAATTATCAAGAAGGAACAATAAACCCAATAGACTATACACAGTTTACCCAAACAATCCCTCCTCCATGGCATTAGGCACTGGCTTGTCGCCATACGCGCCGAGCCACGAAACCGGCCGCACCCAACCACTGGTTGGCGCCAACTTTAATACCAGGGACACTTTATTGGCCATCTTTTCCGCATCATAGAAATTATCCCCCTCATAGACATAGCTCATAATCACATTGACTTCGACATTGTTGACATTGAAACTGGCACTTGTATCTTGCTCGTCATTTGCACCTCGAGGCAAATTGAGCATCTTGAGCAAGCTCTTGACGTAGCCCGAATGAGGTGCCGTGTCGCCAATCTCTTTTTCCGATGAAAGCTTCAAGCTCTCGAGCGAGCGGGTGAGCAAGTCTTCGCTGGTGTATACTTGCACAAGGTTCTCTGTATGTTCAATCAACCCGGCATCGGAGGAATCTAGAACCACCACCTTGGCAAAGTTGCCCCGGGTAATAAATGGAAAAATCACACTGGTCACATGGGTGGCGATAAAACTGCCAATGATTGGGCTCCGTTGCTGGATCAACGCCAACCCGAGCTTGTCATTGTGATACACCTCAATGGCATGGGAGATGCCGGGCTCTGGGGCCAGGGTCTGGGGGTTGGACGAGCTATAGTCGATGGGCGAGGCGAATGGGTGGACGTACAAATCATCGAGAATGCCCACCTTGGTGAATTGGAGCGAATGTATGAGCAAGTCGGTGGCAAGTTGGGGAATGTTTCCAATTGATATAGAAGGTATAATTAACGTTGTCCCGCTAAAGTCGACATCTTTGACCGGCTTGTAGTGCGACATGCTGGTGTGTGTGTGTGTGTGTGTGTGTGTGTGTGGTGGGGGACGTTTGACCTTGTGTCTACTTTTCTTGCCAACTACAATTTTTTTTTTTTTGTTTTGTTTTGCCTTCAAGTGACTGGTAGCGTATGATATTAAGCGGGTCATAGAGACCATGAATCTATCTACTGAGCATTCACCGAAAAACCGAAAGATGGAGGGTAAAAAGAAGTATCACATAACACACGGGGGCGAACTGAAGGGGGAAGGGAAAGGGGGGGAGGGAGAATGAGTTGTTTTCTTTTTGTTTTCTTTTTTTTGAGGGTACGTAATCACCACCCGGGGTCATAATTAGGCAAGTATGAGCCATTGTTGGCGGACCCATCCTTGACAAGCAGTTGCTGGCTCGGAAACTGCTGTGGTGGTGGTGGTTGTGGCTGTACCAAATGCTGTAGATTCTGTTGCTGGTGCAGTTGCGAATTCTGTTGTTGTTGACCCTGTTGCAGATTCTGTTGTTGTTGTTGCAGTTGCAGTAGTTGCTGATTGCTTGGATTTGTGTTGTAGCTCATAAACGGATTGTTCAACTGGTAGTTGGAATTCTGCACATTGCCTCCTCTATTCTTTAACAAATGTGACGGGTTGAGGGTCGACGCCGCATTGCTCAATGGCGGCATGAGCGTGCTTGCACTGGGGTACACGCCATTGTTGTTGGCGCTCCCGCCATTGTTTAGCTTTTGTATAGTGTTGAACGGCGGCAACAGCTGATTCTGATTCAGGATCTGATTCAGAATCTGAGTCTGGTTATGGCTCTGGCTGTGGCTCTGGTTTGACATTGGCATGCTTTGCATCAAGAGAGGATGGGGCACGTTGATCCCCGGGAGACTCAACTCGGAAGATAGGGTGCCGCTTGTGTTGCTGGTGTAATCGCTTTCGCCACTATTGAGCAAGGGCATAAGCGGAATCAGCGACCGTTCGGCGATCCCATTTAGGGGCTGCATCCACATCAGTTTGGTGCCAAGGTCATTGTTGCCAGCCGCAGCCGCAGCAGCAGCAGCAGCAGCAGCAGCACCTGCTTCTGCTTCTTGTTCTGCTTCTGCGTCCGATTCCATATCCCGCTTGTTAAACACATTTTGCTTCAACCGGCGGAAAAACTCCAGCGAGAGGTACTCGCGATAGTCCAACAACACCTGCGACACAAACGAGTCCATCATGGCAACCTTTTGCGACTCGCTAGCGGCGGCATTGTCAATGATGGCCACTCGCACCCGTTCCCTGACATTGTGCTGCAAACTCAGAAGGACCAGGGTGGTGCTTTCCAACGCGCTATAGCTGCGACCCGGTCCCTGGCCCTGGCCCTGGCCCTGGCCCGAGGTGTCGTCGAGGAGAAGCGGTACATGCGAGTGCGGGTGGCTGGTCAATTGAAAAGTCTCCCTGGTGGGCTTTTTCAGTTTTTTGGGGTTGGCGGGGGGTTTTTTGCGCTTGCCGTTGCGCGGGGTCAGTTCGGGGTCGAGGGACATGGAGTTGACCGGGGTGGGCGGACTTCCGCCCTTGTACTCCCCCGGTGCGGCTTCCCTGACGGACCTATAACTAGATGCGGCCGAACTGTCGAGGGAGTTTACGCTCTTGCCTATGCCTGTGTTTGTGCCTATGCCTGTGTTTGTGCCTATGCCTGTGCTTGTGCTTGTGCCTATGCTTGTGCCTGAGCTTGTGCTTGTGCCGGAGCTGCCCGTATGACTTGTTGGGACAGGTCCATGCTGGCTGATTGTGGTCAGAATTCCTGATGTCAAGGCGGGAGGTGGTGCCAAGGATGCCACTGGCGGACGCGGTTGCTGGGAATGTGTGGGCGCCGCCATGGGTATTGCTTGGCCAAGTGGGTTGGTGGTGACATTCACGAGCCCAATCTCGGGCGATATGTGGCCATTCTCCCCCTCGATTGGGTGGTCGTGGTAGTCGCTAATCACCAGTAGTGTCCAGACCTTATTCTTCAGGCTAAAGTTGGCCCTGATTTTAAAGGGACAGGAGGTATGTCGCCTCACGGGCACCTTGCTATTCTTATTCTTTGACTCTACAACCCGAGTCTTTTTCTCCTTGTTTTTGCATTTGAAGATGATTTTGGACGTGTCGGACCGTTCAATCACCACGTGTATGCCCTTGCCCTGTAGTAGTGAGTCTTGGAGCCAGGGCTTGATATCCGCCTTGTTGGCAAAGCGTTGGGTCTCCAAGCCCAAATCGTCTAGTGGGACATGGAGGAAAACTTTACCAGCCATAAAACCGGTCTGTTGTCTTGGTGGTGTGTCCCTGGTGGTGTATCGCTGGTGGTGTATCGCTGGTTGTGGTGGTGTGGTGTGGTGTGGTGGGTGTTGTGTGGTTTACTAATCTCTTGTTCTTGTACTTGCAAATGGCTAGTGCCTTTCCTTGTGTTTTTGTTTTTTTGTATTGCTCCTTTTGTGATCCCGCCAGGAGGACAATATACTTTCTGCCCCCCGAGAAAGCAACACCAATAAAGAGAGACAGAGAGAGAGAGAGAGAGAGAGAGAGAGTATCCTTGGTAGCAAGCTCAAGTCACGTTATACATATTTGGCACGCAACCCCGATATGCAGCTATGGCATTTGCCTTTGTCCCTCCAATCGGCAACCCAAGCGCGGTATGCAATGACGGCTGTGTATAGAGAGGGAGGAAGATACAAAAAGAAAAAAAAATAATAGACGCCGGGGCATATGTTTGCTATGGGCGTAACCCCCCCCCCCCTCCAGAGTCTCGAACAATGGCTGCCGTTGCACTTACGTCAGATAACCACCCCAAGGGCTGGCGCTTTGCGTATGAACCAATCAGTCCTTCATCTCGGGATTCAGGTCTACCAGCTCATAATCTGGGAGGAGGGGCAGAAGGGGTCAGAATCGAGGGGGGTGGGTGGAAGGGCTGCTTACAGACACTATCGTGCTCACAACAGGCAAGATGAGTTGGTTTCCGAGACGGGATATCTTTAGCTCTAGCCAGCTGCATCTGCAACGTGAATGTGGCGCCACTTTCACTTGCTACACCCAAGCGATTGCTTGCTGTTGCACACTACAGTCTCTGTAATGCACATTGATCCATGTGTGGTTTTCACCACCACGCTACAAAACCCACCGAGCATACACATTAGCTGCAGCTGCTCAATGCATGCAATGTCAAGCACTGGAGATGCAAGCACTCGGGGAGGATGGGGATGGGGATATACCTACTGTTTGACGTTATTTTTTTTTCTGGATTGTAAAAGGTATATACAAGGTGGTTATAACTGGAAAATGGTGGTGGCTGTGCTGCTCTGTGTGTGGTGGGGCAGGGGGAGGAGGAGGAGGAGGAGGAGGGGGGGGGGAAGACGCGTTTACAAAGCGGCGGTGTGTCTGTCTGTGTCTAGGTTTGCTTTATCCTTATTCCAAAACAACCTTTGCACCAAGTCCTTCCAAGGTAGCCTTGATCTTTTCCGCGTCCTCCTTGGCGACATTCTCCTTCAACACCTTTGGCGCACTCTCGACAAACTTTTTGGACTCAACCAAACTCAACCCCAACATGGCCTTGACCTCCTTGATAATCTTGGGTTTCGTCTTTGGGTCAAACGAGTCTAATTTGACATTGAAAATGGTCTTTTCTTCGGGCTTTTCCTTGGCTTCTTCCTCGGCTTCGGCGGCGGGCGCAGCACCAGCAGGGGCGGCACCACCGGCACCACCGGCGGGGAATGCAATGTCGCTGATGTTTAATCTAGTTTTCAATTCATTGACCAAAGCGGAAGTCTCCAAGAGGGTCAAGGTTGAGATTTGATCAACAATGGTGGAGATCTTGGGGTCGACTGGGGCTGCGGCAGGTGCCGACTCTGTCGAGTTGTAACGGACGGCCGTGTATGCGATCCTTCTGGATGTGAGCTTCAATACTGGTCTTATGGATTGACGGATGACGGACATGGCGACTGTACTTGGTGGATATTGGTTCAAGACTCAATTGGGTGAAAAATTTTACCCAACTGCTGAAAGCCAAAGAAGCAAAAAAAAAAAAAATCTTTGACAAATTCTAGCATTTGGACACGACCTTGAATATGAGTGGGAACGAAAAAAAAAAGACAGGCCTGGCGCTACATCAACACAACGGCAACACCCAGTAACATTACTCAGCCCGTACAACAACAGCACCATCATCACATATGGCTTCGTTTAGGTTTTGTGCGGAATGCAACAATATGCTCTATCCCAAAGAAGACAAAGAAGGCCAGCGGCTCCTTTATGGATGCAGAAACTGCGGGTACAATGAATTTGCCGAGAACCCCAAGGTGTATAGACACGAATTGATCACCAATATAGGCGAAACGGCCGGGGTGGTTGAGGATATAGGCAGCGATCCCACGTTGCCGCGTTCCGACAAGGAGTGTCCCAATTGCGGCAACCGCGAGTGTGTGTTTTTCCAGAGTCAGCAAAAGAGGCGGGACACTAGTATGATTCTATTCTATGTGTGTTTGGGGTGTAAAAAGTTGTTCCAGGCGTGAGGGTGGTGGTGGGAGCAGCAGCAGCAGCATGATGCAGCCGTGCCATGGGGATAATGAGGGTAGTGGAAGGGTTGTTGTTTACACAAATACAAGACAATAAAAAAAAAATAGAAACCAGTTTCTATTCCAGATTCCATTCCAGATTCTAGAAATCAAGAAAGTACTGGGCGTATGGATCTTCGCCCTGCGTGCCATAGTCCAACTGCTCTTCCGGGTAGTGGTCAAACAACGACGAGTCGCCCACGCCGGCAGTTATAGGGGGCTCATAGGGGGTCTCAATGTCCTTGGCCAAGAGCTTGTCCCACACAACTTCGGAGAACCACGGGTGGTTTCGAATGTCGGCGGGCCCATTGATCAAGTTGCCCAACCGTCTGGTCAAGTCGGCGGTGATCAACTTGGAGAGCAAGTCAATGACATCGGGCTGGAAAAACCCCGGGTAGTGCACCTTACCGGCAAGAATCTTTTCATACGTCTTCATGGGGGTCGAGTCGTAAAAGGGGGTATACCCCGCCAACATTTCAAAAATCAACACTCCGAGCGACCACCAGTCAACCGACTTGTTGTAGGGTTTGGTGGTGATCACCTCGGGCGCGATATAGTCTGGGGTTCCACACAATGTCCAGGTAACGGTTGGCACCTCCTTGGCAAACCCAAAATCGGTAATCTTTATATGGCCATTTCTATCCAACAAAATGTTTTCCGGCTTCAAGTCGCGATAGATAATGTCGTGGCTGTGCAAGTACTCCAACGCAAGGGTGACTTCGGCGGCGTAAAACTTGGCCACGGGGTTGGGAAAGCGTTGCGATTTCCGCAAGAGGGAAAACAACTCGCCGCCCTCGATATAGTCCATCACCATAAAGAGGTTTTTCGAGTCTTGGTATGTGCCCCACATTCTAATCAAAAAGGGGTGCTCAATCAACTTTAACATTTTTCTCTCGTCATTGGTGTGCTCCACCTGTTTCATCTTGACAACTTGGTGCTTCTTCAACACCTTGATGGCATAGTACCGGCCATTGTGCACCGATCGGACAAGGTGCACCCTACCAAAGGAACCAGTTCCCAAGGTTCTCAAAATGTGGAAATCATTGAGGGAATACTTTCCCTTGGACACGGTGGAGCGCTGCGGCAACAAGGTGCGTCGGATTGCTTCTTCCGCCTTTTGCGCCGACGTCAAGGCGGCAGATGCCTGTGCCGGTGCCTGTGCAGGTGGCTGTTGCACTGCGGGAACAACAGCGGGTACTGCTGACACTGCGGGCACAGCTTGTTGTGTCACATGCGACGTGGTGCTGGCGGTGACATCCACATTCGAAGGCACGGCCTGGGCTTGCACGGGATGCACCACGTGCTCGCCTGGGTGGGTGGTTTGCTGATAGTAATCCATTGACTGGGCTGAAGTAGAGGGTGGTGAATGCGTTGGCTGGGTCAGTCTCTGTATATGAAGTTTCTTTAAAAGGTTTGGCATGGGAGGGAGAGGGAGAGAGAAAAACAAAATTTGGTTTTGCGGGAAAACCAAAATTGCCACAGGCCAGGGGGGGTGGGAGGAAATGGAAGGAGTGGGAGTGGGAGTGGGAGCTGGTGTTTTGACTTTTGTAGTCTTTAATCACAGTAGCAAGAGAGCGTTGTCTCTAAAAGTGATGTCTCTGTTGATATATGGTCTTTACTCAACACTCAATGGTAGAATGCAATGCCAATGGGAAGGGGAGGGGGGGGGCGTGTCTGTCTGTCTGTGTGGGCGTGCAAAGTTGAACCGGCACAAAACACGGCGATCAGGGGGGGGAGCGGAGGGTTGTGTGCTGATGAGGGTACGGCACGGACGAGGGGGGATGTGCAAGATGAGTTTGGGTTGTTTCAGTAACGTTTGTTTCTAGGGGGCTCTCGTGTCAATTGGTTTAGTCGTATGTGTCCCTCTCTGTTGATCAATTGCTGTTGGAACCAGCTAGAGAGAGAGATGAATTGGTGGATAAAGATGAACCGGCCGCCTCCTTGTTGGGAAAAACTTGAAATTTGATTTTTCTCAGCGCGGAAGACGAGCGGAATAATTAAGGGGAGGGGATGAGAAGACAGAGGGGATGAGAGGGGATAAAGGTTCAAGGATGAGAGGGGAGAAGGTTCAAAGATTAGAGAGGGATGGACACATATTCTATACACCTACGAGACGCCATCCTTGGCCATTTCATATATAGCGTAAAAGTTCAACATGCTGACAAACAACCAAATGAGAATCGACACAGTGGTGGTTATCCAGTTGTTGCTCATGTCCCTATACCTCTTGCCATCCTCCTCGTCAACAACAACGTGCTTGGCATCCGCTTGCTCTCCCTCCGCCAACTCGACCCGCATAATCTTTTTCGAGCACGTAAAGTAAATCAAGGGTCCCGTCAAGGGCATAAGCAAGATGGAAATCACCACTTGCGAAATATTCAACGCCACCCCGAGCCCATTCCTCCCAATCGACACCGAAATGATCAAACAGGGCACAATGGAAATCCCCCGCGTCACCAACCTCCTCACCCAGGGGCGGAGGGTCCAGTTGATATGGCCCTCCGACACCATTTGTCCGGCAATGGTGCACACAATCCCCGCCGACTGCCCGCTGAATAGCAACGCCACCATAAAGATGGTGCCCACGGCGGGGGCAATTGTCCGCGAAAGCAACTCGTGGATAGTGTAGAGGTCGGCATCAATGGCCTCCTCGGTGCCGTACAACGTGGCACCAGCCACGATAAGGATGGCCGAGTTGACAAACACCGCCACGGTGAGAAGCGTGAGTGCCAACTCGATAACGGCGTACTTGTACGAGTACTTGATGGACTGGTACGATGGCTTGTACTGGGTGTAGAAAAAGTCAACCTCCTTTTCATAGTCACTCTGCCGTTTTTTCTTGAGCTCCTTCTTTTCATCCACATAGTGGTACAGGCTCACCTCCTCACTTTCCGTCGCCTGCTCATTGTTGTTGCTGTTGCTGTTGCTGTCGTTGTTGCTGTTGCTGTCGTTGCTGCTGTTGTTGTTGTTGCTGTCGTTGCTGTTGTTGCTGCTGTTGCTGCTGCCATTGCCGCTTTCAGCGACAATTTTTTCCAAATTCACATACCCGTGCTTCACGTCATACTCTCTGAGCCGAGGCTGCACCAACCCGCTGCCCAAAAACAAGGAATGGATCATCACCGTGGCCCCGACAATCGACGTGGCAATGGTCATGCCCCTACCGTCAAACATTTGCCTTGACGGAACAAACCCCCGGAAAACCTCGCGCGCACTCATTTCAATCTGCGACAATTGCACGGCAAAACACACCACAATCACCAACACAAGCAAGCCAACGGCATACTCAAAAATCTTGACAAGCTTCATGCTGGACGTGTCGGCCCTATACGCCATCAACACAAACAACACATCGACAATGGTGATGCACACCCCGGCAGGCAAGGGGATCTTCAACAAGATGTTCAAGGCAATGGCTGACCCAATAACCTCGGCCACGTCGGTGGCGATAATGGCACACTCGGCAAGAAACCACAAGATATAGTTGGCCCAGCGGGGGAAGTACTCGCGACAACACCGCGCGAGGTCGTACCCCGTGACGGACCCCAACTTGATGCACAAGCTCTGGAGAAAGATGGCAATCACCGACGACAACAACACCACAAACAAGAGCGAGTACTGGTTGGCGGCACCGGCAGTCACGCCGGTGGCATAGTTGCCCGGGTCCATATAAGCAACGCTAATGAGCATCCCGGGACCAATAAAGGAGGCGTATTTCTTGAGCACCTGTTTGGATGTGGATACGACATGGGCAAATTTGGTTGGTTGAGGTTGGCCCTGGAAGGAGTATGCGTCCTGGGCATCCTCCGCCGATGTTCTAATGACGGATATTTCCTTTCGTGCCGTAGGTCCTGTCATGTTGAAGATTTGGTGGTGTTGAAAAACATGGGGGGATAGATCTGCCTTCTTTTATGGTCCCATGAGGAGAAAAGAAAAAAAAGAAAAAGGTTACAGAGAGAGAACCGCCATGCCAAGAAATTGCGTATCGGGTTATTACGGGGCAATGGTTTGTGTGCCTCACTATCAGATAAAAAAAAAGGACAACAATGGTTATTGCAGTGTGGTGGTAAGGGGACAGGGGGTGCTGACAAGGGCAGTGCTGGTCCATGTAGCATATGGCCTGATGAAGGGAGATAAACTTTGGTTTCAGCACTGCCTAAACCGTATTTGTGTTCTAGTGTTTGTAGACATGGTGACTTTGCAGATACGCGTGTGTTGCTTGTTTGCTTGTAGATGTACATAGTCCCCACCACGAGCACATTTTGGAAAACAGTATACTTGGCAACGCCTCCCCTCCTCATCCACCCGTGGTTGTCCATGTGCCAAACACCTACGCCCCGGGGGGAAGGGGAGCACTGCTCTTCCTTTTCCCCGCGCACATTGACAGACTGCCGCCTGTTTTTTCGCAACGTGTTATTCCATCTGGTTTAAGGGGTCCATCTGGTCTAGTTATTTATTCCATCTAGTCTAATTGGTTTTTTCCATCTATTCTATATCTATTCGCTTTTGGGGTTTTCCACAAACTCCTTGATGGGAGCGCCGCCAATAATCCTTTGCGTCTTGTCCAAAATGTCGGCAAAATTGTTAAACTCGGTGTATGGGATCCCCTCGCGGATACAATACTTTATCAAGTCCTTGCCGTGCTTGGCAAACAACAAGTTGGTTTCTTTGGCGGCCGACAAGTCACTGACGCCATCGCCGCAGTAAAACAATGTTGGGGTGGCCTTGGAGTCAGTGTACCCATTGGCATCCAAATACTCCTTGATGCTCTTGGCCTTGTCGTGGCCAAAGGGCGATTCCGGGTCTTTAAACACAATCTCCCACGATTGGCCAGTGACAGTAACGTCATTGCTCATAATTTGAATCTTCTTGGCCGCCTCTTTGCCCACCAAGCTCTCCAAAAGAGCGGCAATAATCGGGTGCATCCCCGACGATATGACAACCACGGGGATGTTTCTTGACGAGCAGAAATTGTAGAAATCCTTAAACCCCGGGTCAAGCTTGACGTGCTCAAGCAAGTATTGGACACACTCGTCAAACGGCTTGTGGATCGATTCCAACATTTCCCGGAACCCGTCGCGGAAGGAAACCTTGCCGTCAAGAATATCGTCATTAATCACCTTTCTCTTGTCGTACCCAAACCCAATATTGTCGGTCAAGTAGTCGTTGGAGTCCTGTAAAGTAACAGTGCCGTCCCAGTCGGTAAAGACAATGGCAGGGGGGGTCTGGGTGTCTGTATGGGTAGACATGGTTGGTGGGTTGGTGGTTTTGTATCAAGTTTTGTGCTGAAAATTTGTTCAACATTTATTGCCATTTGTGTTTTGGAGTTGCCGTCACGTGATTAGAGTGTTGATTGTAATTTGGTATTGTCGTCACGTGATTAGGTGTGTGTCGTTTCCATTGTCCTTTTCCAGTTTCCTTTTTTTGTCTTTTGCGACACACGGATACGATGGATGCACGAGATGCATCGAATCCAACGCATAAATGACGTTGTGAGGGCAGAGCGGTGGTGGGGATGAGTGGTTGGGTATCTCTGAGCTCCAGTGCTCTACATTGTTGGTCAGGCAAACACCCCCCCACTGCCCGGGTCCAGAGCACACCAGGGCCACCATCGCAACCACTGCGCCTAGAAGAGAAATTTTGGAGCAAATGGTGACATCATCCAGTGACGACGCCATAGTTGTTTTGTCCCCCCCTCTGGGCAACTTCAGGAAACTCTTTAAACGGACGAGACAACGTCGGATGTTTTACGTAGAGGAGTTGCCCTTCCCCCCTCCTTTCACCACGCTTCGGGCCGTGGTTGCGTCTTCTTGTTTATTCTTGGTTCTTGCTCTCTGCTGTTTGTCTTCCTAGCGCTCTCCTATTTTTTTTTCTTGGGGTTTTACGGGCCGACCCTTGTTACGTCACACCGTAGAACCTCAATGACCCTTTATGTGGGCCTAATGACACCCCTTGGCATAGCCGAGATACCGCTACTGGATCGAAAGCGACGGAACGGAATCGAATTTGTTTAATGAACATGCCCTTGCTGTCTCCTCTTCTGCTGTTGTTGTTGTACAGTGGAACGGGCGGAATCTCATTGATAGGGGAGAGATAGGGGAAGAAGAGTGATAAAGGGGAAGAGCTTAGAAATAGGAGTGGAGCCGCGTAAACCGGAACAGCGTTGTGAAACCTGCTTCCAAAGGGTAGAGACAGCGAGTCCGGGTATTGTTTCTTGTTCTTTCTCTCTGGCCACCGCTTACAAAGCCGCGCCTCAGTAGCGCAAAGTGGCCCGTGTGTTGTGTAAGCCAAGTGTCCAGTTTCAGTTGTATTGCTCTTCTCTAAAATCCTCACTCGCCCCTATGGTTGCTGTGGGTGACACGGGGAAAAATTTTCCCTCTGCCTTTTTTATAATCGCTGGGGGTTTTCCTCACTATCAAAATCAACCACCACATCCAAGCAATACACCACTTGTTCTCTTCCCCTCTTTACCATGTTTGAAAATCTCAAAGCGTTTATAAGACATGGCAAGCAGGCCAACGATATCAAGTCCAAGAGGAACCACCAGCAAACCCTCCAGGAGCAACAACAACACCAACAGGAGCATCACCATCAGCAACAACAACAACAACAACAACAACAACAACAACAACAACAACAACAACACCACCACTCCACGCCACAAACAAATGGCGCAGCCACAGCCTCCGATAACCCGTTCCTGTCAAACTATACCACGGCGACAGCCGGCGACACCCTCCATGAACTTTATTACGGCTCGCAGCAAGAACAGGCCAAGCTCCCAGCGCAGGGCCACCAGAATGGCGTTTACGACACCTCCGCCTACACCGCCTCTGACGACACCTTGAATGACCGCAGCGACTATAACCGCGTGGCCACCCAGATGGTGGAGGAGGAGAGACAAGAAAAGCGCAAGCTGGTAAAGTACCCCAACCTCGACAATTACACCGTGTTGGAACAAATGGGCGAGGGGGCATTCAGTGTGGTGTACAAGGCCAAGCACATTCCTTCCGGCAAGGAAGTCGCCATCAAGATTTTGCGCAAGTTCCAGATGGACACCGCCCAAAAGCAGGCTGTTTTGAAGGAAGTCACCATTATGAGACAGCTCAACCACCCCAATGTGGTGCATTTTATCGAGTTTGTCGACTCCCCCATCTACTACTATATTGTGCAGGAGTTGGCCCCGGGGGGAGAGATTTTCACCAGCATTGTCAAGTATACGTACTTGTCGGAGGACTTGTCGCGCTGGATCATCACCCAGGTGGCGCAAGCCGTTCGGTACTTGCATGAAGAGGTGGGCATTGTGCATCGAGATATCAAGCCCGAAAACTTGCTCTTTGTGCCGGTGGAGTTTCGGCCCAGCGCCAACCCGTTGGCCAAGTTGAGGAAATCCGACGACCCCAACACCAAGCAGGACGAGGGCGATTTTATAGACGGGGTTGGTGGCGGCGGTATTGGGGTTGTCAAGTTGGCTGATTTCGGATTATCCAAGCAGATTTGGGAGCACAATACCAAGACGCCGTGCGGCACGGTGGGGTACACCGCTCCAGAAATTGTGCGTGACGAGAGGTATGCCAAGGAGGTTGACATGTGGGCGTTGGGGTGTGTGTTGTACACCTTGCTCTGTGGGTTCCCGCCCTTTTACGACGAGCGCATTGAAACCCTTACTGAAAAGGTGGCCAAGGGCGAGTTTACCTTTTTGCAGCCGTGGTGGGACGAAATTAGTGATGACGCCAAGCACTGCGTCACCAGATTACTCACGGTTGACCCAAGGAAACGGTACACCATTGACGAGTTGTTGCAGGATCCCTGGATGAAGAAACAACCAGGAAAGCCGCAGCCACATGAGCCCGTAGCCGCGGTGCCCCCTCGCGCGAGCCATCCGATCCAATCGGCAAATGTCAAGTACTCCAAAAAGTACCGGGCCAGCGCCTCGGATTTGTACTCGCCCGCCGCCGTGGCGTTGCGTGACGCGTTTGACATCTCCACCGCCGTGCACAGAATGGGCGAGGAAGCCGCTTTGGCAGCCAACTTGCCTGCCCCCATTGAGGACGTGGCTGAAGAGGATGAGGAGGATGATGATAAAGAGGGGGCGCAACGAGGAGAGGTGGTTGAGGACGAACGGGTTTCGCGATCAGGAAGGGTTGTGGGACACGTGCCTAGAAGCCAACAGAGGCTGCAGCACCGCGATCGTGCTCATCATAGAAGCCATTTAAAGAGCAGCAACAAAAACTTTGATTTGAATCTTGGCGGGGCATCAATCATAGAAAGAAGGAAAAACAAGCAAATCCCAATCGAAACGAGTTAGAGTTTGACTTTGGACCCCGAGGGGACCCCCTTTGTTTTGTTCCATCCCGTCATGTCCCCCCCCCCCCCCTTCACCCCAGTACTGCCCTATTTTGTCCTAGTTTTTTATTTTTTTTTTTCAATTCCATGCTTGACCTTACAATATTGATTGATATCCTCGTGTGTGTGTGGTGCTTTATCATGCTACGTGTGTTTATTATATTCCAGTCTTTACTTGTAGAGCCAAAGCCAATATATCTTTACTTTACTGCCAAAAAAAGGAGAAACTATAGACTCTGAAAAAAAAAAAGAAAAGTAATTAAGGAAACCTCTAATCAGTAATCGAGCCAATT
>JAKTZW010000415.1:0-29203 GCA_030579015.1 Zhuliangozyma blackwelliae | reverse complement strand
GCGGGTCAAGGAACAGAAATTGAGCACCGGGTTTCATGTTTTCCAGCAGGCGGGCCGAAACAGCCGTATCAACAGGATCCTTATCTCAAAATCGTACTTGAACGATTTCATGACCATGCCGCTCTCAATGACGTTTTTGCTCCCCGGTGATAAGGCGGTACAGGTTGAGGTGTCCCAGGACAACCGGCAGAGAATTGCTGACTCGGTGATGTTCCCGCCCGAGGGCGCCACCGTGGATATCAAGAGCGAGCTTGCCGCCTTGTACAAGCGGCTCCCTGCGCCGCCCCGCTTGCCGTACGAAAAGCACCTCAACCAGGCGCAATTCACCGACACCACCGAGGCGATAATCGCCAGCATGGAGAGTCTGGCCACCCCCCTCAACCAAACCGACACCAACTACCTCAAGGCGCTCAAAATGTCGATGGCCGACACCAACCCGGAAAAGTACTTTCACGAGGCAAACATTATCAAGCAGCAAATGAACTGGGCGGTGGGCGGCCACTACGACTGGCGGTTTATGAATGGGATTGTCAACAATACTCCGGCGCATTCAATGTCGATCCACGGACTACTCAGGGCGTGGTTGAAGCTCACCAACCACTATGGGTTGAACACCTGGGTAGCGCACGGTTCGTTGCTCTCGTGGTACTGGAACGGGCTCCAGTTCCCATGGGATGGCGACGTGGATGTCCAGATGCCCATTGGCGACCTCCACCGCTTGGCGCGGATGTTCAACCAGAGCGTGGTTGTTGATTTCGGGAATGACTTTGGCCACGAGGTGCGGTACGGGCGCTACTTTCTCGACGTGTCAACCTCTATTTCCCAGAGACTGCAGGGGAATGGCAGAAACAACATTGACGCCCGGTTTATCGACATGGATACCGGGCTCTATATCGACGTCACCGGGCTTGCGCTTTCACAAACAATGGCACCGGCGCGGTATAACGAGTTGCTCCAGGGGAGCGGGTTGGAGAGGACCAAGGATGCCACCATCACCGATCTCCAAAGAAACACCTATCTCCAAGCTTACAACTGCCGCAACAACCACTTTGTGCGGCTTGCGGAGTTATCCCCCTTGCGGTTGTCCATGGTTGAGGGAGAGTTTGCCTATATCCCCAGCGAGTTTGAGCAGGCATTGGTGATTGAGTACGGCGACAAGAGCGTTGTTGACACGACATTCCTCGACTATGTGTTTTTGCCCAAGTTGCGCATGTGGGTGTCCAAGTCTCGCGTTGTTGATTTCATCCTTGGCGGCTATGAGGCCAAGGGGAAAGAGATGGCCACGGGCAAGACGACGATTGCAATAGACTTGAGCGACGACCAGTATGTCGAGTTTTTGCTCAAGAATGAGGATTGGTTGCTTGAGTATCTCCAGTTGTCCCCAGCCACTCTGGTGCACCACAAAGAGATTGTGGCCATGATGGGTGCTAAATCAACCAAGAGCATCTTTTTCAATGGCGACGAAAGCTCCGTGGCTGGCTCGAGACCAGTGTTGAGGCACGACTTGTTTACAAAGAATGCCAAAGAAACTGGGTACAAGTATGAAACAGAGTTGGAAAGGGTGAAGAAACTAGCGGAGGAGTATGAGATTCGGTTGGAAAGGTTTTTGGAGGAGACGGGGGAAGATGAAAGTGCCAAGGATGGCTCTGGTTCTAAGAATGGCTCTGGTTCCAAGGAAGGCTCTGGTTCTAAGAATGGCTCTGGTTCCAAAGAGGGCTCTGGTTCCAAGGAGACTCAGAAGGGGGATAAGGGGATGCCGAAATTGTTGCAACAGCATGACAAACAGGATCCCAGAGGTGGAAATAGCAATTAGATTTATGTACAACAACAAGACACTACCAGCTTTTGACTTTTGCTTCTTTCTTTTTTTTTTTTTTGCAGCTCTTCCTCACGTGATAAAAGTTCCATTCTCACCAATGAAAATCCAACCAAAAAAAAAAATAACCCCCCCTCAAGAAAAGGAAAAAAAAAAAACAAGCTCTCCAATCGTACCATCGTCACCACCACATCCAGCATGCTCAGAAGACAACAACAATTGGCATTCAAGCGTTTCAACCACGCCCACTACGCCCCCTCCAAGTTTCTCAACGCCTCTCCATTTAAGCCCGACTTGGCCAAGGGCGAAGCCTTTGTCAAGAAGTATGAAGAAAAGGCCCACCACTCGGAAAACATTTACAAGAACTGGAAGAAGGCATTCTTTTTAATCGGTCTTCCAGCCATCTTTCTCACCGCCATCCCTGTGGGAAAGACGGAGTTGCACCACGCCGAGCACAGAGAGCACCAGAAGCACTTGAGCGACGACGAATGGCCTCAGCAGTACGACTACCAAAACATCAGAAGCAAGCCATTCTTCTGGGGCGACGGTGACAAGACCTTGTTCTGGAACAGCGATGTCAACAGACACGTTCAAAAGGATTAAGCACGCGCACACATTTGTGTGTGTGAGTGTCTGTGTGTGAGTGTGTTGTAGTGCCCTATTTGATATATGTGTTTTATAAATACAACAATAAGATATGACTTTGATTTTCATTTCCTTTCATTTCCTTTCCTTTCCTTTCTCTCATTCACGGCGGTTCCCTTTCTGTTGTTACAGGATTACCATAAATGAAACTTGAAATACTAGATAAATAAAGTAAAGATCGAATTTAAAAAAAGACGACAGACAATAAACACATGGGTAGGTGGGCAAGGTGAAAAGCGGGACACCATTCATTCATAACGCGGAGAAAATGTACAAGTTGTTGGTGGCAGCAATAGCCACCGAATTCTCTCTGGGGTGCCATGACAAGTGAAGTATACTCTTTTTGAAATCGATATCGTCAAAGTCTCCCATATTGCTGCCCACCCCGCTCATCATTCTCCGTCTTGCCGGGTGGTGGCCGGCTTTCTTTGACTTGAAGGCGGACTTGTCAGCTTGCAAGACGATCTCGTCCTGCTGCTGCTGCAGCTGCTGTCCCTCGTCGTCCTCTGTAAGCTGCAGTCCCGGCGACGCCTTGTTTGGCGGCACTTCATTCTCAGAGTGCTCATCGTCGTCATTGTCGTCGTCATCATCATCGTCATCGCCATCCTCGTTGTCCGAGCCGGTATTGTTCCCATTATGACCCGCCCTGTTTCGCTTCAACGTCTTGGGCTTATCGTTGCTGGTGGTCACGGCGTTGGGGTAGATCATAAAGTTGTTGTTGTACGATCCCGTCATGATCGACTTGTTATCGCCGCTAAACTGCACCTCAAACTTGTCAAAAATAGCGTCGTTCTCATAAGTGTCGCACAATCTCTCCCGCAAATGTTCGTGAACGTTTATTGTCTTGACGGGCTTGTTTTCCATCGCCAAGTCCCATATCTTCACCGTCATGTAGTCCCGCGACGCAATGTACCGCCCGTCGTGGCTAAACTTCACGTCCGAGATCGAGCTGGTGATTTCGGTGAAAAAGTTGTGCGACAGCGGGTCGAGGTACTCCTCGAAAACCTTGGCGTGCGTGTCACAAAGGGAGCTCGACCTCATGTCCGCCAACTTGATGGTCCCCTTTGACGACGAATACATAAACAAGTTGCATTGTGATGGGTGGAATTCGGCACTGGTGATGACTTCGGTCAACTCCTCCATGTTGGCCGGCTTGATGTCGACAATGTTGAATGACTGGTCGGCAATATCCAAATTCCACAAGTTGATTCGCAAGTCGTCGGCGGAAAGATACGTCTCCTGGTCGGAATTGACAGATATGGAGTTGATGTGGTAGGCGTGGGCGTTGGAGTAGATCTTTTTGGGCTGGGCTGAAATCAACTTGTCGTGCAACTGCAACTGGGGCAATTTCAACGTGGCGATATTGATGCCCCCATCGGGCAAATGGCTCAACCCATTAAGGTTGTTTTCAGACACCAATTTGATCTGCCTCTCCACAATCTTCCACAACTTTATCGTCTTGTCGTTGGTCGACAACAAATAGAGCGAGTCGTTCCCGCTCTTGAGCCACTTTATCTTGTTGATCTTTTCTTCAATCTCCAACGACTTTAAGTAGTCAAACTCGGCGTCATGGGACTGAAACTCGGTAAAGAACTTGTACTCGCATGTCTGCTTCTTCTTGCCCAGGTTTCTTTCAAACAAAACAACCCTCCCGCCTTTATCGCCGGTGGCCAAAAAGTCTCCCGTGTGATCGAACTCAACGGTGGATATGATGTCTGCTTCAGTGATGTTTTCAATGTCGCCCTTGTCGCCAAAACACTGTGAGAACTTCCAGGTGTCGTCGGCTGTCATTGTGGGCGATTATGCGACTATGCAGTTATGTGTTGAAGTGCAGGTGGGTGTAGCTGTGTAGCTGTGTGTACAGATGCGGGCGGGGTGGGGTGATTGTCAATGTTTGTGATGGTGGTTTTGCTTATAGAGTACCTTCAATTGACTTGTGGTGTGGGTCAGCGTGTTGAGATCTCTGTCGATGAGTTTGTGGTCAGTGAATGGTGGGCTCTTTTTTTTTTTTTTCCTTCTCTGTTCCTGACCTGTCTCCTTAGTTTATGGCGTGATAGGATTTGCTGTCAATGGTGTTTCTGTGTTGCCAGTACGTGAACACGGGGGGTGTTAAAAAGCAATGGTTGCTGTTAGGGGATGAGTGGAAGGAGGAGGAGGGGTGGAAGGGGGGGAGTGAAGGTGGCGGCAGAAAAAAAAGTTGGTGATTGATTCTTTGTTGAATTGTGTGATCAAACTATGTGTGGTAAAGGGGGGCGGAGAGATTTGTAAAGAGAGGGAGAGTGAGGCAGAAAAAAAAAAAGTGGGATACTCTGTGATTGTGGACCACTCATCGTGGGCTAGCTCCAGAGAGGTGTCACAACCTACAGATATAGGGTAAAGGGTCGATAAAGTTCATTGTCTCCATCTCTTCATGACTTACTCTGATTTTTTGTTTGAAATTATACAAAACAAAGCTATTTACAACCTAGCATTTGCTTAGTTGGCCTTCTTAGCAGCATCTTGAGGAGACACCTTCTTGTCAGCGTTGAATCTCTTTCTTTGTGGTGGGGTTCTGATCTTTCTGTCGGTTCTGGATCTGACTCTGACAATTCTAGCGTGGATGGCACAAGAGACACAGTAGTGCAACTTGTTGTACAACTTTGGCAAAGCGTATTCAGGGTAGACGGAGGCTTCAGACAAGTCTCTGACGGCAGCAGCTTCAACCATGTTTCTGATGGTGACTCTCTTGATGGCCTTGTCCTTTGGAACACATCTAGCACAGTTCAAACATCTGACTGGCTTGACGTGACCTCTACCCTTCTTGTTTCTACCGTTGGAAGCTCTCTTTTTTGGCATGTTCTAATAGGAGTTAGTATATAAAGTTGCTTGGTATCGACAACGGGCACAGAAAGCTTTGCGAATGTGAAGATGGAACGTGGAAAATGGAAGGTGGAAAGTGGGGACTGATTTGCTGGCAACAGTTGGGGAAGACAAAAAAAAAGGCATCGTTGTTCTCAACCCCTGCAGTTGTTGTATCGTCGTTTCTAGTTGTGTACAAGTTACCTCGACGCCAATCGAGGTCAAAGATGCTTGTTACAAATGCTGGCGGTTGTCGAATGCGGGCTTGGTTTCTGCCTCGATATGCTTGTTCTGTGCAAAATGAAAAAAAAATGGCCAGTCAACTCGTGTAGAGAATGTCCCTGTTTCCAATCCCCCGGTATCCACTCGTTCGTATCGCTCTTGTTTCGAGCCGTGGTCGTCTCATATATGGTATATCCCGCACATACCTGTTAATTTGATGATCAAGAAAAGAAGAAGGATTCAAACTTTTGGCGTGTTTGAAAATTTTTTGGGATAGTGAGTGAGCGCTTGCTAGCACAGTTATACTGTATATAGGTTGCACTACTGCTGCACGGGTGTAAGAGCTACCATCTGTGGTAGCGCCTGGATTTTTGCACCTATTGTTGATCACGTGTATGAGGGTTTTAGCCCTGAGGTAGACCAACCTATCAAAACAAGGGGGGACGACAACAGCCACCACAACCATTAGCTGCAACTTTGCGATAAGAGAGGGCCAAAGGTGTCTTTTTTTTGAAGAAGCACGTTTTTTTGGTTGAGCCTTTAAACAGTTTTGAAGGTTTTGGCTTTGAAAGGTTTTGCTAGAATTTGGGTCTGATTTCTGTAAAAGTATGCTCTTGGTGAAACTCGACAAGATAGACATAAAGAGATTTTCTTACATTGAACCATTGCATGTTTACAAATGCATGTTGGCCCGTACCTGACAAGTTGCGAACTAGACCGAAACTGTGCCAGAGAGGGGAAGGGGAAAGAAGGGGCGGAAGCGATTGCACCTTTTTCTACCCCTTTGGTTCCACTACACAAGGAGACAAAGGTGATAGATATGTGGGGTGTGTACTCGCGACTCAAATTCTGGGTCCATCCGCATATCACGTGACACACTTTATCGTTAAACCAATAGGATTCGGCGTGAAAAAAAGAGCCAAATATAACAACGGGAAAAATAATAAGCTGATTTTGAATTATACCAGCATCAACAACAAACGACCGCCCACCACCACAACCACCGTACCCATTTTTGATCATTTTATAACTCGTATGTGGAAACAGAAAGAACGATACTAGCGCATTGTGCACAGAGGGTTGAGGATGACCTTGAATATCAGCGTACAACCCACCATCGAGACGCATAGTCCGATGAGAATTAAACGTTTGATGAAAAAAACAAAGAGACCCAGTAGTTGCAAGGCCTCTTTGATGCCGATAAGATGAAGCGAAATTGAGTGGCTGCCGTTTACAGCATGTCAAAATGCATAGCCCAGATACCTCGAACTTAAAGGTACAAGTCCTATCCTCCTCTTCTCCCCCCTCCACCACCCCTTGTCTTAGCTGCACAGCCCATACCACCTTTTGCTCATACTAACAACCTTTACAGACAATGCTTTCTCGTTCGTTTAGATTTGCCAGACAAACCAGATTGTTATCTACTTCCAGAGTCTTGCTCAGCGCCGCCAAGCCAGAAACAGAAGTCAAGACCGCCGAAAACTTGGAACAAGTGCGTGGCCCCTCGACCTTGATTGGTCCTGGTGCCCAGCCAGGTACCATTCCAACCGATTGGGACCAGTCGACTGGTTTGCAAAGATTCGAATTGTTGGGTAAAAAGAGCGGTGTTGATGTTTTCGACTTGGAAATGCCAATCACCGAGGGTAAAGGTACCATGCAAGACCCATACTTGGTCCCCACTTATATCGGCTACAGATACGTTGGCTGTAAAGGCACTGCCGAGCACGACCACAAGCCATACTGGATGAAGGTTGAGGAAGGCGAAGTGTCGAGATGCTGGCAATGTGGCACCGTCTTGAAGGCCAAGTACTTGGGTGAACCAGACATGGCTCATCACTAGACGGGTTGAGTCGTGCTTATGAACTTTTTTGGTTTTTGAAAAACACACAAATCTACACATTCACACATTTTCGCATATGCGTATGTATATGTCGTTCCATATATCTAGGTATAATATCATTGCCATGTTATGACTTTTTTGCCTGTAGGTAGTTTTGCCCTTTCTTGCCCTTTCTTGCCCTTTTTTTTTTTGCTTTTCTTATTGCTTTTTTCTTTTTGCTTTCTGACTGTTTCCTAACTGTTTCCTAACTGTTTCCTAACTGTTTCCCAGTTCAGGGGGGGTTTGTACTAGATAACGTGCTTGCCCGCGTGCCCTTCCCACAGTACCCTTCCCCCCCGTTCCCTTGCCAATGAAAAATTGGCGTCGGTTGCACAAGGATAGTGCGGCTCGCTCTATCACACTTGCACCTAGAAACAGAGTTTGTCTCGGCTTTGGTGCTTGCGTCGCACCTGAGCCGCACGGTAATCGGTGGGCTAGGCAGAACCCCAACAGTGGTTACAGCAATGCCATAAATACTCCTTGGCTCGCCCTCGCCCTCATCCACCCTCGCTCCTGCCCTCCCGCCTTTAGTGAATATATTTCTGTCATAATTATCAACAATGACTGTTAAACAAAAAGTGTTATTTATTGAGAAACCAAAGAAGCAGCTTCTCCAGGAGTTCCAGACCAAGTTTGACTGTGTTTTCTACACCCTAACCACTGCTGAGCAACTATTGATCGATTTTCAAACAAAGTTGAAAGACGTGGAGGCTATATATGGTGGATGGGGCGGTTTCGCCCCCATAGGCGGGCTCAAGGGCAAGTTGGTTAGGTTTGCGCCCAAGAATCTCAAGATCGTCACAACGTGCTCTATTGGAGTTGACCACTACGACGTTGAAGCACTACGCGAGAGAGGCATCATATTGACAAACACCCCCTCAGAAATCGCCTCTGAAGCCGTTGCTGATTTGGTGTTGTACAATGCCATCAACAGTTTCCGAAACCTCAAGATTTTTGAGACCAATTTGCAACGCAACCACTTTACCCACACGGGCATTTTGCGAACTGCCTTGGTCAACGGACAGTTTGACCAAAGGAACGGCAAGGCAGTTATTGAGCCCATGGCTGGAGGCGTGTACGCCGACTCGTGCTGCGGACGCGAAAACCTCTCACCAAGGAACCACAATGCGGTCATTGTCGGGTTTGGCAACATTGGCCAGTTGATCGCCAACAGACTAGCTTGTATCGGCATGAACATCCACTACGTAAAGAGAAACAAACTAAGTACAGCCGAGGAAGCAGCGTTGCCATACAAAGTGACGTTTCACGAAACCTTGTACGACGCCAGGGGCGTTGCCGACTTGGTGATCATTGCTTGTCCCGGAACTCCCACAACCAGGCACATGGTGGACAAGAGCCTCATTGACGCAATGGAAAGGCCATTTAGAATTATCAATATTGGGCGCGGCTTTGTCGTTGACGAGGATGCCTTGGTTGGCGGGTTGCAGCTGGGCAAGGTGTTGTTTGCTGGGTTGGATGTGTTTGAGCAGGAGCCAACGATTCACCCTGGCTTGATTGGCCGACAGGATGTGGTGTTGACTCCACATATCGGCTCTGCAAATACTGAAAACGACAGGTTTACCGCCTCAACGTGTTTGGGTAACATACAAACGGTATTGTTTGAACAGCCGGGCGAATTGGCCAGGGTGAACTAGTACGTAGGTAATGTATACAAAGAGAGAGGGATCTGACCAAAATAACAACAGCAACAACAACAACAACAACAGCAACAACCCCACATTATACCATCTCAAGCCATTGTTGAGCTGTGCTGTACGCCATTGTCAGTATGTAGCCACTGTGGAGAAATTGGTACGTGCGCCCACCAACACAACTCCTTTTTTTCATTGTGTTGTCCTTGTCGTTGAGAGAAAAAACCCAACTGCGAGGATCCCGAGAGAGATCAGATAGCACACACATATACACATTCTCTACTTCCTCCTTTCTCCTCTGCACAGAGACCACAAGTGACAATGCTGACGATCTACATCGGTGTGTACAAGGCAGTGTACGACTACGCTGCGCAGGCAGACGAGGAGTTGTCGTTGCAAGAGAACGACTTGCTCTACTTGTTGGAGAGATCCGACGTTGATGACTGGTGGAAGGTTAAAAAGAGAGTACTACCATCTGGCGGCGAGGAAGTCGACGAGCCGGCTGGGTTAGTGCCCTCCAACTACATTGAGGAGGTATGTTTGACTTTGTGAATCATAATTTGAATGATTTTGGGTTACTAACTGTGTTTTTACAGGCACCCGTGATTGAATATGCTACTGCATTGTACGACTACGACAAACAAACCGACGAAGAGTTGTCTTTTAAAGAGGGGGATAGGTTTGAAATCTACGACTTGAAGGACCCTGATTGGATACTTGCGAGCGATGCATCCAAGCAAAACTTTGGATTTGTCCCATCAAACTATATCCAACTCGGATCGGGCACAGCAGCGCAACCACCGCAGCAACCACCGCAGCAACCACCGCAGCAACAGCAACAACCACCACCGCAGCAACAGCAACCACCGCAGAACATACAAATCCCGCCCACCAACTTTTTACCACCACCGCAGCACAAGGATAGGACGGCGACCCCGGATTTCCCGCCGCCAACGCCCCAAAAAGACTATCCCCGCCAGCTTGAACAAGAGTCGCTCGTCCACCACCAGAGCTCATACACTGAGCCTGAACATTTGGAGGATGATGATGGGCACGATGACGCACCGCCACCCCCAATGCCATCGAGACCCGCTGGCCCCAGTAGTGTTGCCGTGACAAACCCTCCCGAACAAGAAGAAGACGTTGACCATAAGGACCACACCTTTGACGGAGAATTTTTCACATGGTACATTGACGAAGTGGATGGGCGCAAAAAGAGAGCAGTTGTGCTCTCGGTTGGCCAGGGCTTGATCATCGTGAAGCCCGACAAGACCAAGTCCAAGTGGGTGAGACAGGCATCTGCCATTGACAACCAGTGGCGGATCAAGGACTTGTCAAGTTTCAGTCACGAGAAAAAGCACGTTTTTTTGGAGTTGAAGCACCCCACCGCGTCGATTGAGTTGCACACGGGCACGAGGGACGTTGCCGATGCGATCATGTCGATCATTGGTGACATGAAGGGAGCAGAGTCACAACGGGGCTTGCAAGAAGTGGCCAAAGCATCCAAGGCAAGCACGGGCGCAAACAACCGCAAGATTGGCAGGTTGATCTACGACTTTGAAGCGCAAGGGCCGGACGAGTTGGAATGCAGAGAAGGCGACGAGGTCTATGTTATTGACGAGAGCAAGTCCAAGGACTGGTGGATGGTGCAGAATGTGGACACGGGAAAGAAGGGAGTAGTCCCCTCGTCATACATTGAGATTGTTAGCACGTCGAACTTGGACAAGCTCACAGACGGCCCCCTCAGAAGAAAGTCGACCAAGGGCAAGGTGGTTGATAGCAAGGAGAAGCGCCATCGCCATCACCGGACCAGAGAGGAGCGTGACAGGATTAGAGAAAGCGATAGAGTGCACAGGGAGAAGCAAAACTCGAGCGCAGGAGGAGCCAAGTCGGCTGCACCCAGGGAAGGATCTTCCCAGGACGAGCACGACAAATCAATGCCCAATTTCCACCGTGTAAGGACTTGGATTGATAGCTCGGGCACGTTCAAGGTGGAGGCCGAGTTTTTGGGGTGTGTTGAGGGCAAGGTGCATTTGCACAAGACCAATGGCGTCAAGATTGCCGTTGCTTGCGACAAGTTGAGTATCGAGGACTTGGAGTATGTCGAAAAGGTCACGGGGACATCGTTGGAAAAGTACAAGGAACAAGTGGCCAAGCAAATGGAAAAACGACACCGGCCCAAGAGCAAGTCGAGCGGAGCTACTGCCGTTACGCCTCCGGCAGCATCTTCGCACGAGATGAAGCATACCTCGTCTGCCACGGCGGCAATCAACAACATTCTGCCTCAGAAGCCAGTTCGGCCAAAGGACTCTGCCCAAGTCGCTGGTGTTCCCTCGTATGACTGGTTTGACTTTTTCTTGCAGTGTGGTGTCGACATTGGCAATTGCCAACGTTACACTCTCAACTTTGAAAGAGAGCAGATGGATGAAAACATTTTGGAAGACATTTCGCCATCCTTGTTGAGAACTTTGGGGTTGAGAGAGGGCGACATCATTAGAGTGGTTAAGTTTTTGGACACCAAGTTTGACCGGAAAAAGTCTGCGGCAGAACCGGCGCCCAGTGGGGGCTTGTTCATTGACAGCAACGGTGCATTGAAAAACAACAGCTCGTCGCAGGATGTGTCCAAGGTTACTGCCGGTGCATTGCCATCACCGGTCAAGGCGGCGCCAATTACACAAGTCAGCGAACCTTCACCCAGCCAGTCCAAGATTGAGGATGACGCTTGGGCTGTCAAGCCCGCTGCCAGGTCGAGCGAGGATCTTCTCAAGCCAGCGCAACCGCAAGCTCCACAGTACACGGGCTCTTTGTCGGACCTTGTCAACATCAAACCATTGGAGAGCAAGACGGAGCCAAAGGCGCCATCTTCATCGGGACAGTACCCATCAGCACCTGCTCTTCAGCCTGTAAAGACGTCGTCACAGCCTACACCAAATGCCTCCGGCCCTGCCCCTGCCCCTGGACCTGGACTTGTCCCTGTTCCTGCGCAGCGCACTGGCGGTCTTATCCCCGTGCAAAGAACCGGCGCCGGGTTAGTTCCCGTTCAAACCGGAGGATACTTGCCCGCCCAGCCAACTGGCTTTGTTCCAATCACGGCTCAGCCTACTGGGTTTATTCCTATCCAGGCCACTGGCATTTTACAGCCACAATTGACATTTGGTATCATCCCATTGCAGACAGGGGCAACAACCTTCCAGGTACAGAAGACGGGGCCAAGATCAGGCAGTGCACCACCAACCACTTCTTTCAACCAATCGTTCCAGCCAGTCTTTGTTCCGTTGCAAACGGGCAATGTGACCATGCCCCAAACGACATTTGGACAACAAGCAACAGGCGGGTTCCCCCAAACGACATTTGGACAACAAGCAACTGGTGGGTTCCCCCAAACGACATTTGGACAACAAGCAACAGGCGGGTTCCCCCAAACGTCATTCAACCAAGCGCCAGCTTCTGTACCGGCACAAAGAACAGGTGGCCAGATTACAGGCGGATTTGTGCCACAGTCCAACTTTGGTAGGCAGATTACTGGTGGGTTCATGCAAAATACAACTCAGCAACCACAAACCTCGTTTGGTCTGAATGTGACTGGCGGGTTGCCACAAACCTCATTTGGTCTGAATGTGACTGGCGGATTGCCACAGACCTCTTTTGGTCTGAATGTGACTGGCGGATTGCCACAAACCTCGTTTGGCAACTCCGCCGCGTTCCCTCAGCAGCCATTTGCCGCTACATCGAACCCGTTCCCACAAGCACCACCACAGCAGGCATTCAACCAGTTTGTGCAACAGCCACAACAAAGTACGCCGTTCCCAAACCAGTTTGCACCACAACAAAGTACGCCGTTCCCAAACCAGTTTGCACCACAACAAACCAACACCTTTCCAAACCAGTTCCAGCAACAACAACAACCCTCTTTTGGTCAAAACTTGAATCAGGTGAACAACATGTTCCAAAACACTTCCCTCTCGTCACCACCCACGTTCAACCAGCAAATACCAAACACTACGTTTGGACAGAGCCAATTTGAAGGGTTTGGCGGGGGCCAGCCGCTACAATCACAACCAACGGGCATGGGGTTTGGCAACGCCCCGTTGCAGTCACAAGCAACTGGAAAGAGGGCCAACATCGAAGCTGCCACCCCGGATAACCCATTCGGATTCTTCAACTAAATTTTTGTGTGTTAGAGAGAGAGTGTGTGTGTATGTGTTTATCTCATGTGTACAGTAATAGGTAATCTTTTAAACAAAAATGTGTATCATAATATTTTGTGTGCTCTACTTTATCTTTGTGTGTATTTTGTGTATTTTGCGTGTGTGTGTTGCGTGTGTGTGTTGCGTGTGTGTTGCGTGTGTGTTGCGTGTGTGGCTCTCCTTAGATCCTTTACCAGACAGCCAAAGAATTGCAGCACACTTAAACACCACCCACCCTCTTTTCTTCTGCAAACAATGATCTACCCTTTGGACAGGTTTATACCGTTCATTGAGTTCTTGCTTGCAGAAGACGAAAAGTTGCTTATTTCCCCCATCAATGGCGATTTGTGGAAGATCAGACCCTTGTTTAATGTGTATGGAAAGAGCCCACTCACGCCAGAGGAGTTTGTTGAGTACACAAAGCAATTTAATGGAATCAGCGGTAATCTGTTGAAGTTTGACACTCCGGATGTGTCCATGAACTCCAAATTGGTGTGGATCAATGTCAGCGGCGTGTTGCTTCTCAAAGGGAGGTTGGGAGGACAAGAGTTTCCTTCGCAATTGGGAAGAGTGAGTGCCCCTAAACCAACCACCGCATCCACCACCGCATCCACCACCGCATCCACCACTGTATCCACCTCCACCACCACCACTACCACCACCTCCGCATCATTACTTGCTATGTTGGACGAGCCAAAGGTGAGTTTTCCCAGCAACATGCGCGAAGCAATCCTCGAGTCAAGTTTCGGCGCCCACCCAGGCGTTCTACACGAGTTGATAAGGAGACCAACAGCAAGAACATTCTTGAGCAAAGAGAGGGCCAAGGCAAAGACGGCAAAGTTGCCGTTCCACGCTGTTTGCAACAACGCCAACCACTGCCACGTGTTGGCCACCGCCGGGCTCCACAAGAAGGAATACGCCCACTTTGGATCGAAGCAAGCAATCCCCGAATCCTTGGTCCACCAGAGGATTGGCCAGTGCAAAAACACCATTGGCAACGAGGTCCACCGGTGCTCGATGGAAAAGACCCATTTCTTGCCCATTGTCAATGGCCACACCGACTTGAACCTCGGCGACTGCTCGTACTTGGATACATGCCACAAAATGAAGTCGTGCCGCTACTTGCACTACTACACTCTCAACCCCACAGCAACAACCAAGGACAAGCAGCAAAAGGCGAGAGACAATGTGTTTGTTTACGAGTATACCCTTGGTGACTGTTTTAGTGAATCGTTCCGCCAAGTCACTCCGCCACAGTGGATCAACTGCGACATCCGCTACTTGCCATTTTCCACCCTTGGCAAATTCGCCGCCATAATCAGCGACCCCGCTTGGGACATTCACATGAGCTTGCCGTACGGGACGTGCAAGGACGACGAGTTGTTGTCCTTGCCCATGCACGAGTTGCAGGACGAAGGGATCATTATGCTTTGGGTCACGGGCCGATCTATTGAGATTGGGAGAAGAGCCTTGCTCAAGTGGGGGTACAAGATCAGTGACGAGATGATCTGGGTCAAATTGAACCAGTTGAAGAGGACAATAGTCACGGGAAGAACGGGTCATTGGTTAAACCATTCAAAGGAGCACTTGTTGGTTGGGTTGAAGGGAGACCCGATTTGGCTAAACAGACGCATTGACACCGATGTTGTGGTTAGTGGGACGAGAGAGACCTCACGGAAACCGGACGAGTTCTACGATATCGTGGAGAGGTTGGTTGGGACACATTCGAGGAAATTGGAGATTTTTGGAAGGGATCATAATACAAGACCAGGCTGGTTAACCATTGGCAACCAGTTACAGGGAGTTTCATTGCACGAGCCAGAATTGGAACATAAATTTGAGTCATATAAATGAAGGAAAAACGGAAGAAAAGTAAAGCAACAGTAGCAACAGTAGCAACAGTAGCAAGAAAGATGCCCCACAGCTCTAGTTGGCTGCCTTCTTGTGCTTTTCCCTAGCGATGAAATCTCTCACCAAAACCCCAGCCTTGTTGTCCATTCTCTTTTTCAAATCTGTTCGGTACCCCAATGCGAAAGCAACCTCAAACGCAACAAAAAAGGGGGCCAACACCAATGCCTGGAGCAAGTTGTCCAACAACGCAGGCGCCCGCTTCTCGTGCACGCCGTGGCCATAAAACTGGGCGATCCACGCAAGGACATGAAGGGCAATTGCAACTTTAACAAGCTGGGTGCTCGAGGGAACAGAGGTTTCAGACAACCCCCCGTAATACTCTTTGACGTTGTACGCATACGTGGTCAAGATTGCAGCCGAGGGCAAGCCGACTTTCCAGTCCAACGCGACGTAGTAGAGCCCATACCCCCAAGCAAGCGCCGAGCCCAAGTTCAATTGCGGATGCAGCGGGCCGAGGAGGTTGTTTGGCATAAGGAATGTGATTGTGGTGAGCAAGATGATGGGGATGCAAACCAAATGGATGGCCACATTCGTGTGGTTGAAATGGTATGATCTGTAAAACACCAAGTGGTTTTCCAAGTCGAATAAGCCAGGCATGGGTGCTTCAGTAATGCATGGGTTGTGGTTGGATATACTCCGCAAAAGGTACTTTTTTTTTTTTTCCTGGGCTTCCTACGTTATATAGGAAACTCCCACCACCCCACTTTCGACAAACACCCCCCCCCCTCAACAAACGCCCCTCAACAAACGGCCCCACAACCCACAACCCACAACCCACAACAATAAACAAACACCTTCATCAGTATCTTTTTTTCCTTCTTCTTTTTGCTATACAAATATAATCAACTCTATACAACCGTAGACCTACTCCCTGACTTCCAACCTAGGTCTCTTTATGGATCTGGTCTTTTTCGACTTGCTCTTGCCACCGGCCGTGAAATCTCTGCCGAGGTTGTCCAAGTCCTTCACCTTGTAGATCCTCACAATCCAGTTTTCCGACGTGAACGCTTCCTCAACGGTGCTCAACTCAATTTGGTTGGAGGCGGGAATCTGTTGGTTTCTGACTCTGTCAACACCATCTCTTCCGCCATACATGTCGGTGAATCTGTAGTAGGATAACTTGTACATCAACGAGTTCTTCATCGCTTCGGAAGCATCCTTATCAACCTTGTACTCGCCCCGCTCGGTGAAAAAATCCCTTTCCCTAATTTCGTCGGGCCAGATACCTTCGGCGATTCTCACCATCCAGAGGAATTTGTTGATATCGTCGCCAGAGTAGCCCAACAACCCGCCAAAAATCACCAACACGTAGTCGACGTCGTGCTTCTTCAAAATCTCGTACGACACCTCTTCGCGCGACGCCATGGCCTTGCCGACGGTGGCAATGTGGGTATTGTTCCAGGTGTTGTTGTCAACGAGGGTGGTTCTATCGGCCATGCCCCCAATTTGGTAGCCGTAATCCCACCATGCCATCACCTTGGCGTCCTCGGGAGTGTTCATCCTGAGCCAGTAGTATGCTTCTCTATAGTCATCAATGATTGCTGGAGAGCCATCGGCATTTCTGGAAGCCAACACCACAGACGGAGACGAGTATGCGTTGGAGGTGACCCACGTGCAGTGCAAGACAAAGTAGAACAAGTAAAAGGCAAACGAGAGCAAGACCACGAGCTTGGAGAACAATGCAGCCACCGGCAACTTGCCCCTCTTTGATGACGATTTGGCGCCGTCGTCCTTCACGGTAAAGACGTCGACAATGTTCAAGTACACGTCAAACAACTTGGACAAGGCAATGGCGCCGGCAACACAGATCACGGGCGTCAAGGTCAACATCAATCTCACCATGACACCAGCAAAGTACGAGCACAACACGGCGTAGATAATGACAAACACGTGCTCGTCTCTCAAGTCCTGGAAGCACATGTATATACCGGCAGGGAACAACCAGATCAACATGCTGGTGTCGAAAAAGAACGCGGGCCACGCGGTTGGCTGGTGCTCAGACACAGAGGCAATAATGGGGATGTGGATCTTGGCGTAGTTTGTGTCCCAGAGCGAATAAAATCTGCCCGTCCAAGGAGCGATCCAGCCCATGGCCGTTAACCCAAACAACGCGCCAACCCCAAGGACAAACACCAAGGACAAGCCAACAATCAAGAACGACTTGAACTGTCTCGATGGAACCTTGGACTTGACATAGTCGCCCACGGCCACCAACTGCAATAAACCAAACACCCCCAAAGCGGCCATATGGTCGTTGGATCTAATGGGCAAGAACCCCACAAACGGGATCTGCATGCTGGCCAAGGTTCCCAACGCGTACCACGTGGTGTAGGACGTGTACAACTTGGGGTTGTACCTGCCCATAAGGATCAACACAAACACGTGCAACGGGATCAAGTTGGTGATAAACACGTACCCACCCCAGGCGGAAACCATGTAGAAATAAAACAACGCCGTCAAAGTGGCATAGTACACACTGCCCAACTTCATACTCTTGATCCAAAAGTAGAACGTGGCCATGAGCAACGTGATTGCAATTGCTTCGTTGTCGTACGACCCGGCAACGGACCGGGAAATGTACCCGGGGGCAATGCCCATGAATATTGCCGCCAACAACCCGGCATTGGAGTCCTTCATTTCCTTGGTGAGAAAGTAGGTAAAGATTGCAGTGAGCCCTGAAAAAGCCGGCGCCAACATGACACAAATGTTTCTAATGTCAACGGGCAACGCAAACCACTCCCGCAAAATGTGCCAGATTGCACCACTAGTCACCATCAAGCCGGGGTACAACGTGCCCCCAGTGACTCTCCCCAAGGGGTACCACGTTCTGTCGTCAAACCAGTTTAAGAATTCGTAAAAGGAGTGGGTGACAAGGTACTTTGTGGCCCGGAAATTGAACCAGGGGTCAAACTCGTGGATGATGGACTCGAAACGGATGACGGAGAAAAGACGCGACGAAATGGCGGCACCAGCAATGGATATAAAGATGATCACCTTGAGAAATGTGCGAACATACTCAACTTCGATGCCCCAGACCTTCAATTGGGTCACTTGGGACGCTGGCTGGGTTGTCATGGTGGTTGGGTAAAGAGGTTGGAAGTTGTTTGCGTGTTGAGAGTTGAAAAATTAACAAATTGACGGGTTTTGAGTAGCGCACGCACTGAACAAGTATCTATATATGTATACTCTACATATATAAAAAAAAAGAACTCGAGTCACGTGGTTAGAATGAACTCCAGCTCCAGTTGGCCGGAACACTGCCAACCAACTGCTGCTGCTGTTGTTGTTGTTGCTGCTGTTGTTGTTGCTGAGAAATATGCTGAGACAGTTGTCGATGTGGCGGAAGCGGGCGCAGCAGCAGCAGCAGCTGCTGGAACTCATCACGAACTACACCATTAGGCGTATGGACCGCGCCCGCACCTGCGTGTCTCCTTGTCGTCTCCGGCTTGTGTGGATTTGGCTGTTCCCCGGGAGTGGTTGCCGCCGATACTGAGCTGGGCGTGTTTGCCACAATCGCGACATCTTCCTTTCGCGGCAACGGAGAATACAAATTCTGGTGCCCGATATTCACGCCAAACTCCCGTTCAATAAACTCGTTGTACTCCCCAATGCAGTTGCTACAAACCTTTGAAAGCGTCCCTCGACCGCCCGTGGTGAACTGGGCCAAGTGGTTGATGTACAAGTAGTGCGAAGTGTGCTCCTTGCAGAATATCCCACCGCACTTTCGACAATGGTGGCGCCTCTCAAAAAAGTTGAAAACCTTGGGGCACGTCGGTATGCCGCACTTGTACACAGTTTCATCCTTGAGCCAGTGCTTCTTTATGGGCGGCGCTCTCAAGAGTTGGTCGTGCGATCGGTTGTGGCTTCCCAGCAAGAACCGAGCGAGGCCAAAGTTGCTTGTTGCTGGAGACTCAGACTCCATCGACACTTGCGAGTCAATCGACTTGATCGACGCGGTAGACGAGTTTTGGTCTCCCTGGCCAAAGGCATGTAGCTGGCTCTCATAGTTGTACTCGCTCGGTGTGTGCAGGTGGGAGTGAAAGCTGGGAGAAGACACGGCAGCAACGTCGGGCGAATTTGACCTCGACCGGCTTGGGCTCTGTCCTTGAGTCATTCTTAGCACCGCAGGAACGTACATGGGATTTCTAAGTCCCTTGATCTGCTGCAAGTGCCGAGACACCCGGGGGTGGTTGAGCTGAGGCTGCAGTTGCAGTGGTGGTAGTTGCTGCTGCTGCTGCAGTTGTTGTTGTGGTGGTAGTTGCTGCAGTTGTTGCCGCGGTGGGTGTACTGAATGGGGTGTTGTTGGCGAGGGGGGCACCAACGACAGGTTCAGGGGCTTGCGGCGCGAGTTCATATCCTGTGGCGGAATCACGGCGGCAGGTATCTTTGAATTGATGTGTGTGTGGAGCTGTGCCACCGGCTGTGATTGTTGCTGTTGCTGTTGCTGTTGCTGTTGGTGTAGGTACTGGTGCGACTGTTGATGCAGGTGTGGCTGTTGATGCAGGTGTGACTGCTGGTACTGGTGCTGCTGAGAATTACGAGGTAGCGAGTGGTTTTGTGTTGGCGAAGTGTTGAATCTTTCCGGCTGTAGGTGCCTCTGAATCGCACTCATTTGCTGCTGCCTCAACTCATTGTGATAGCTCATCACATTCGGGTCCGGTTCAATGCTTGCAAGCTGCCCCTCTGGTAGCCTGGGCAACGACTGTTTCTTGCTAAAGCTCTTTTCGTGGCTGTCTGCGCTGGGCGATGGTAGTTTCCCGCCGTTGCCCTTTGGCTGTCTCGTCAAACTAGCAAACGTCGACAAGTCTACCTGGGCCGGCTGGTACGGTTCCTGGCCGGGCTTGTCCTTGTCCAACGACGTGAGCAGCGTGGCCTCTTGCGGATCCGTCACCGGTCGCGGCGACAAACTCAATTTCTTTAATGCATTCAACGTCAAGTTTTGCTGCTGCACAGTCTCTTCTTCGGAATCCTCGCCCGAGCTCACCGGCTTGGACTTGTCCTCAAAGGGTAGCTGCTGGCCAATCTCAAGCTCTTTATGTGGCCGATTGCTCGTGATGGACGACAACACCGGCGCTTGAATAAACGATTGAAAGTTTTTTGAGTTGTTGACGGTGGAGTTGGTGCCTGTGAGTGTGTGGCTGTTGGTGGTGGCGGTGGTGGTGGTGTTATTGTTATTGTTGCTGGTGCTGGTGTTACCAATAACGATACTGTTATTTCTGTGTGCCTGCGAATGCGTCAACGCTTGCTGCTTGAGGGATTTCAAGGATGCGGTGGACAATACCGATTGGAAAGATTGGGTGCGTGATTTGCTGAGGTCCTTCTTTTCAAACAGCAAGCCGGTCTTTGTGGGGGAGTTTTCCTTGGAGTTGATGTTGCTGTTGCCGTTGCTTTCTTGCTGGAACTCAGGAGAAGCTATTTGCTGGTAGCCGTGCGGTGGCTGTTGCTGTTGCTGGGACTGAGACTGTTGCTGAGACTGAGACTGTTGATGAGACTGTTGCTGGGGCTGGAGCTGGGGAGCTTGCTCGTCGTTTGCCGCTAGCGATAGCTGGGCGCTATTGCTGTGGTCCCTTGCTGTGGCCGTTGCCGTTGCCGTTGCCGTTGCCGTTGCCGTTGCCGTTGCCGTCTGTATCAAATTTCGGCCCCTCTGCTGCGTATCTGTGTGTATATACGTCTGGTGTGGGGCTGTTTCCATGGAACTAAATGGGTGTTGTTGCCGAGGGAGAAAAATATGATGGCGGTAATGATGACTGTATATGGTCTGGGGGAGGGGATCTTTCTTATGTCAAAGGGGTGGGGGGCTTACAAAGAAACGGGGCAGTTGTCAATATATCGTGTGTGTTTTTCACTCTTTAATAATAGTATGGCTATAATCCTCAAGTTGGGTGGCGTAGTGATACTCCTGATGATGATGATGTTTTTTTTTTTATCAAATGGTTGATGTTGTAGTTGCAGTGGCTTGTTCATTTTCTTTTTTTGGCGTATTGAAAAAAAAAAAGAGTGCGCCAGCGCCAGTGCCAATGCCAGTGCCAAAGCCAGTGGCCCAGAAGCCAAAGCCTAGAAGCCAAAAGCGACCCAAAGCCAAAAAGCCGGGGCCAGAAACCGGAGATGGGAAACAAAGAGACAAGAAAAACAAAAACAAAAACATCAAATGTCGTGTGGCTACAGAGACATTGTCGCCAGCGCGACATTACATTCCCCCCAACCAACACATCACGTGATATAATGGTAATTTACATTTCTGTGATTGGCTGCGCTTTCCTCCTTTTGTCAAGACCAACCCCGGAGATACAGCGGGAAGGGAGGGAACGAAGAAGAAGAAGAAAAAAATTGTCACCAATCACCATCCACCAGCAGCACCCAAGGCCACCTCTCCTCATATACACACGCCACCATGATTGCTAGATTAGGTTTGAGAACAACGTCGCCCGCATTCAAGAGCATAACCGGCTTGGCCTCCAAGAGAACGATTCTTAGATCGGTGTCCACCGTCAAGACTTCGCACGACGAGGAACAACAAATCTTGGTTGCCCAAAGAAAGAACCGCCCAGAATCGCCACACTTGACCATCTACCAACCACAGTTGACATGGTACTTGTCTGGGCTTCACAGAATCACCGGTGTGGCTATGGCTGGTGCATTTTACGCCTTGACGTGCACCTATGCCGCCACATCCATCTTTAGCATCCCCTTTGACGCCACCACCTTGGTCACCGCGTTTGCCAGCTTGCCTGTGGTTGTACAAGTGGGCGCCAAGGCCGCTGCCGCCTATCCGTTTGTGTTTCACTCTCTCAACGGTGTCAGACACTTGATTTGGGATTTCGGCAAGGAGTTGACTATCCCGGGGGTGTACAGAACTGGGTATATCGTGTTGGGTGCTAGTGCTTTGTTGGGCTCTTTCTTTGCTTTCTTGTATTAGAGCAAGGAATTTTGCCAACCCATTTGGCGGTGTTACTTATTTATTCTCACTTACTCCTATCCACATCCCTTTGTTCAAATAGGAAATGAATATAGGAAATGTATACAGGCTGTGTTTGCCTTAAAGATGATTACATTTTTAGTATAAACCTTTTAACCTACCCGTTAGTCCTAGTAATATACCTACCTACCTACCTATCCTTTCACAAACCTACCTCAAGCTGAGCTCAAAGTCAGCATCGAGGCATAAACACGGAGTGTCGTTGGTACAAAACCCACAGTTGAACCTGCTTTTCTTCTTTACACCCACTTCCGGCTTATCCTTATCGTGTATATCCACCTTTCCAAGGAGCATTTCCTCCTGCTGGTGCGCCGCTGCCGCCGCCGCCGCCGCAGCAGCAGCCGCCGAAGACGACGACGACGACGACGCCAGGGGCACAGGCCCGCCGTCCCTTTTCACGTCATCCAAAACCAACCGGTTCAAGAAATCGTGCTCATCCATAAACAAATCATAACTATCCATAGTATCCTCCTTGGGGGACTCCTCAATCGTTGCCGTTTGCAAATCAATTTCAAACAAGGTAGGCGCGGGCTTGATGGGCTTCAACAAGTCCGGGGTAAACTCGACCGAGCTGCTCTGTCGCGGCCGGATAATCGGCAGTATCCCCCTCTCCTGTCCCTTCTTCATGGCCTTGAACTTTTTTCTAATCTCGACATAGTGGTTGATTTGATTGTTGGTCGTGTCGGTATTTTGCTTTGTTGCCGAGTGGATAATGTTTGACGATTTCGTCAAGTACCCGAGAAACTTGTTCAAGTCGTTGAGGTTATTGATCAGTTCCAACTGGTTGTGTTTGCCCGGTACCGTGGGAAGTTTCTTGTTGTACTTTACATTCTTGAGGGCGTCAAAGGTGATGACTCCGTTTTGCACAAACGATAGCTCCTTGATCTGGTTTGTTAGCACGTCGATATAGTTGCGGATGAGTTCCTGTTCCTTGAGTTTGGCGAGGTAGGTCATCTTCATATCGATGATTTGAGCCTGCGGGTCTTTGACTAATGGCGGCGGTGGTGGCGCCGTAGTCGGCTGCGGGATCGAACCCAGCACCAGGGCCATGGCAGGGGGCAAAGATGCTGATGCTGGTGGAGGTGGCGCCATTGGTGTTGCTGGGGATGTTGCCGGTGCCGGTGCTGATGGTGATACTAATACTGCTGGAGTAGCGACATGTCCAGAGTCCGATAGCAGAGGGCGTAGCGGGGTGGAGTGGTGCGACGCCGACGCCATGGGGGACACCGCCGAGTTTTTCGTCATGGTCGCAACCGACGACGGCGGTTTCATCGACTCTAGCGGAGACTGTGACGCCAGTGCTGTATTCGGTGTGTTTGACCCAGTGGTGTTGTTGCTCACCGGCGTCGTCACCTTTGTGTTTGGAAACAGTTGGTTCAAAGCAGTCAATATGTGCTGCTGCTTCTTTCCCTCGTCGTCGGCTAACGCACTCGCCACTTTCAAGTCCTCCTTCTTCACCTTGGGAAGCTTCTTTTTGGGGCTGACTTTGGAGGGAACCTTTTTTTCTTCCTCATTCACCGGCTTTCTCCCTGGCCTTGGTCTCGGGGGTAATACCCATTTCTTGGATGTGTTTATGCTCGAGTCAAAAGTGGACTTCATAGATAGTGAAAGCTTGTTGGGCAACGGGTTGAATGTCGATTTCGCCGCAATGGGTTTGGGGGCAATGGCTGGTTGGATCTTGTGGTACTTGGGCGCCGGTTTGGGCGACGCTATCCTCGCCGGCTTTTGTTGTAGCAGGTGACTCTGTTGTGGTTGTACTGGCCGTTGGTTGAGATTCGTGTTGATGGTGTTGGTGGTGTTGACACTGTTGGTGTTGACACTGTTGATGGTGTTGGTGTTGACACTATTGATGGTGTTGATGGTGTTGGTGCTGTTTGCGGCGCTGCCACTGTTGATGGTGTTGGTGCTATTTGCCGCTTTGGCGGATGCGGGCTCTTGTTTGATACCACAGCTTGCCAGACTCGCGCTAGTTTGGCTGCTCATTGCCGTGCTTTTTGGACCTGCCTTTATAGCCGGTATGCTGGTATTGGGTGCCTCGGGGCTACTTACCTCCTGTTTTACTCGTGGTTCCGATATTAAAGATGGTCCCATTCTTTTAAAGAGTTTGCCATAAAATGTCCACTTTCCTGGTTGCTTTCATGCAAGAGACTCAGCTAGGTCTCGTCTGGTCTGGTCTGGTCTGGTCTGGTCTGGGGGGTTGGAAATAACAAGTATACTGACAGTTTGTGTCAGCTGTGGCTGGTAAAACTCGGTGTGGTGGTGAGACGAGTTTTCGATATCAAGATGGGTTGTTTCCCCTGGATTGGCCTGAGCGTGAGTTTTGTGGGTTCAACTTCAGTGGGGGTTGAGGCTTGTCACGTTCAAAAAATACAAACAGGATAGATGGTCAATGAATAGTTGGGTATGTATGGATGTGTAGGTTTGGGCAATCTGAGCTTACTTCCGTGCTAATATCCCCCGGTGTCACGGTTCAACGGGGTCAGCGGTTACTCTGGTGGGTTTAAAATTTTTCCTTCCTGCTAAATCTTTACACTCCTTAATTTCCCGGCCTTTCTCAAAAGGAAAAAAGAAAGTAATTAACCAATAACCAAAACAACCAACTAACCAAAAACAAACAAACAGCCCATAACTTCAAAAAAGCAACCAACTCAATTACAAAAAGAGTAGCAAGATGGACCAACAGAAATCAGCCGCTAACTCAGCTACATCGCGCCAGTTTTCCCATTTGAACTCTCAGATTGCCCAGTTGCACGCCAACTTGGCCGACATGAATGATCTTATACAGACGAGCTGTAACCAATACAAGACTATTGAGAGTATAGGAAAGCAGCACGCCGCGTTGTTTATGGCGGCCAACCACGTGTATTTCGACGAGAACTTTACCGAAAAGTAGAGTTTTCTTGACGTGATGTGTCGTGGTACGTGGTTACCAATATAGGGAGTATGTGTATCTATTATGTATTTACAAGGTTTTAATGATATTTGACAACTGGCTTATTGTGTCACGGAAGAAGAAGAGGAAGAAGAAGCAGAAGAAGAAGCAGTGGTATCAGCAAGCTGCTGCTGCTGTTCCTGCTGCTGCTGTTTCTTATACTCCTCGACCCGGGCCTGGTATATCCTCTTTTTCTCAATCTTTTCGTTAATATACTGTTGCCGCTCGTCGTCCAAGTACTCAATCTTTTGATACTTGCTCACGCACGCGAGCTGGGCCTTGTTGGCCTCGTTGCACTCCTTCATGCCCTCCACGGGGTTCTTGTAGGCGTTGGAGCAGGCAATGTATGCCCGGATCAAGTCGTCGCATTTGGAAAAGGTCCGCTTCCGCCATCTTTCAAAAATCACCTTTTCCTCCTTTGGGGTGATTATCCAGGGCGGCAAGTTGGGGTTGGAGGGGAGGTCGACCTCTGCAAAAGTCTTTTTGTTTCGTCCGTAGCCGCTCATGGTCGATGGGGTGATTGGATGCTCGTTTTCTTTTTTCCTTTTCCTTTTTTTTTGGTTGTCTGGAGGTTTTGCTACAATTTTGTAAAAGTGTAAACAAGACAAGTACCACAGCCATATATACACCACGAAGTTGACCCCCCCGAAAAAAAATGGCACGCACCGCAGGCGAGGAGTTACACAAGTTGTTGGAAGAGATCAACATTGGCGATGAGACGTATATGGTGGACGGGATCGAGTCCACCGTGCGCCAGATTACCCGCAAGCGCGAGGCAGAGATTGAAGGGCTAAACAATGAGATTCGCCAGTTGCAAAGCAAAATCAACCACACCAAGCAGGAGATTAGCGCATTGAGCACCGTCACTGATAACCAGCTCGAGTTGATCCAATCCACGACAAAGACCACCACCAGCAGCAGCAGCACCACCACCACCACCACAGGGGATCTTCGACCTGGCAGTAATGTGTTTCAAATCATCCGCAGCAAGCACAGCGAGTTGGATAACCTCAAGTTCACAATCGCCAAGGAGCTCACCGACTTGGAAAGCACCGTCAACACGTTGCAGTACCGTGAAGGCAACCTACAAGCGACGCTCGGAGACTTGCAAACCAAGCTCGACGCTGTGCTCAACAATAACGATGAAGACAATGAGGGAGACGAGGGCCAGGGGGATATTGCCGACTCGGCAATTGTCAAGATCAACCTCTACCGCAACCTCGGGGTCCGGATCGATAACTTTGACAAGCCGGAACTGCAGGACACGATCCTCATACGGGGCAAGCGCAACAACATATTCAAGGTTGAACCTACCCACAGCGACTTTTTCATATCAAACCATATCTGGGACAAGCTATGATAAAAAGGAGAACAACGAAATTTGCTATATACATATATACAAGACTAATAATGCTTGGGGTTGACTCTGAAACTCCGCTTGGTCCAATGGGGCTCGCGGTGCAAATGCTTTCTATAATCCTTCCACGACTTGTTGAACGTGGTGTACTTGTCTCTAGGAGCCATATCCTTTTCCTTGGGCCACTCAAACTGGTAGTAGTCCACCTTTTTTATACCCGTGGGGGCGCCAGGGGCGAGCCCCTCCTGTTGTATGAGTCCCTGGTAAATGTTGTTGATATTGTCATCCACCTGCTTCATCCGCGAGCGCAAGGCGTACTTTTGCGTGCGCGTGAGCCGGGCCTGGAACTTCCAGGTATACCCGCCAAAAGAGCGCAACGAGGGAAACATTGGATATGGAGGGTGTGTTTGGATGGGACCGTGTGGGTTGGAACTTGTATGTGTGTGGTTTTGCCTAGCTTGGTGGTTGTGCTGCTGCTTTGAAGAAAATTTTTCTGGTACACATTGGTAGTGCCAAAGACAATAACCATGGTTGGAGAAGAAATATCCATGCTCGCAACAGGGTAGAGCAATGTCGATGGGGAATACTGGTTGAAATGACTGGGTATGACCAAGTACTCCATGTATCTTTGCCTTGGGTAAACAGGATTTGGTGGGAATAGTGTATGTGCTGGTTATCATCACGTAAAGAGTATATCACGTGAGATGCGTAGCATCGAGCCCCGAAAGTGAGCGTGTTGTGGGGAGTAAATCACGTGCAGGACGGAATTGACTAGTGCCAACATTTGTCTTGATGTGTTTGTCCCCATTTGCTGGACACCCTTCTTATCACTACATGGAGGGGAGGATAGGTGTGGTGTGACTGTAGGAGAATAGGGGAATAGGGGAGCAAAGAGAGGAGACGGACCGGCGGACCGGCGGGCGGAAATGGTGGAGCGGGAAAGCAAGCACACAACACAACCCAGCACAACACCCCACAATTCTTGTCCCCTCTCGTTACCATTTCTTTTCTTTTTCACTGCCGAGGGGGGGAAAGGAGGAGACTTGTAGGGCGGGCTGGATTAGCGGGAGTAAATCCTGGGGCGACGAACGGGTAGCAAGTTGGGCGACTGGGGCCGGCCCCCGCAGGAATAAGCAACGGTGGAGTGAGGTGACTTTTTTTTTTTTTTTCAATAGTTGTTTTGGGCAATAGGGAAAGGATTTCTAACACCAAATGTGGGGTATTCCCCTCGAGGTGGGATGTTTACCGAGAAATAAATGACAAGGCGGGAAGAAGAAGAAAGGTTAGAAAGGGGAGCAAACCACGGACACACACAACACACATATACACGCACACAGGCACGTGCAAATCATTTATTCATTTCTTTCCCTATGGGTGTGTGGAGTGGAAGTGGTTAGTGTTTGGGTTAGCTCCGCCGTGGCGTGGCTTGCTTAAAGAGCCCACATGGCTGTGGAAACAGAAAGAAAAAAAATTTTTTCTTCTGCATTTTATTGCCGAATCGGTCATCTTTTTCGCAACTAGATGAAACCTGCAGCTCGCAAGTCTACAGCCCGTGTAACGCAGATGGTAGAAATTCCACGCCACGGTGGCACCATGTGAAACGCGTACAGGCGAGAGGGACAGAGAGAGAGAGAGAGAGAGAGAGAGAGAGGTGATGTGTGATGTATGCAATAAGGGTGTATGTATTATGTGTTACTATATATGGCCACAGAGTATATACGAAGGGGGTATATCGACGCTTACAAGCAAACAGCTATAAGCAAATATTTAAGAGCTCAAGCTGACAACCCACCTACGATAATTTTGCGACGTATTGATGGCCTCGGTGGTGGTTGAGTCGGAGTACTGGGTGTTGTTTCGCACGCTGTAGTTCAAGTCAAAGTAGTTCAAGTCAGCCATATCCTCTTTCGTCTCAGTGACAAGTTGTGGTAGAACCAAAGGCGATGCCTCTGTTTGGCTAAGAAACTGCTGCTGCTGTTGCTGCATTTGTAGTTGTAGCTGTTGTTGTTGTTGGTACAAGGCTGGTGTGAGCAAGGGAGAGACAATAGATGGGGCGGCGGTGGTGGTGGCGATGGCGGAGAACGCGGGCGATGTGGTGCTGGTTTCATATTCTATGCTCTTGCATTCGTCCGAGCAGTATGCTTCGTTGGAGGGACATAGTTTGTCGCAGTGTATGCAATAGTTGTCAAAAGCAAAGTCAGACATTTTGTGTGTATATATGTGTGTGTGTGTGGGTATTAAATATGCAAGGGTTGGTAGTAGTGAGTGTAGTGCTGGCAGGAGGGTGTCTAGCGTAGTGTGGTCCCGTTGGAGAACTTGAGTTTATAAATGTGATCTGATGGGTGAAAAGTTTTTGAATGTGGTAAATGACGATCTATTTATAACAGGTGGGTCATAAATAATTGAAAAAAAAAAAAACTGTGGTGGTTGTGAAGGATTACTCATTGCGGGACGGCGGGAGTTCAGAGAGGAGAAACGGGGGGGGCCCAGACAAAATCACACACGCACACACACACACAAGCCCAACAGGAAAAAAAAAAAAAAAAAAAAAAAGAAAATTCACCTAAACGCATGACACATTACGCCTTCACCGCAGAAATATATTTCTCACAATAAGCAACAATCACAACCCACAACCCACGCACATACACCTCCACACCATACACCTGGCTTAACTGGATGTTCTTTACCCACACGTGTATCACGTGACATCCCACCACTCCCACCGTACTTGTTTTCTTTCTCATTGGTATCTTTTACAGTACTTTGTTCCTCCTCTTCCCCCCCC